>JACXIO010000149.1:0-13158 GCA_014737335.1 Bombus polaris
GTTGTTGTGTTGTTAGCGTTGTTGAGAGAGAGAGTGTTGAATCTGTGTTGACGAGAGTTGTTAATTAATTATCTAGTTGTCTTAATTATAATACGTTGTTGCGATTAGTTCATGTTAAATAACCGTTTTCTGTTTAATTAACATCTGTTTAATCCATTTATTATTAATAAACTAATTATAATAGTTTACGATACTACAATACATAAAGTGAGTATTAGGTTTGAATAAATGTAGACCGAGATACATAGCACTAGAAGAAACAAAGAGAGACAAGATAAGAATTAGGACAGGATGAGGAGCAATGAATGGCGCAAAAAGCAAAAGGGAGAAAAAAGGGAGTAGAAAGTTTTTAAAAAAATACATAAAGGAAAGGAAAGAAGTGAGAGACGAAAGGGGTATTTTAGGAGAAACGGAATATACCAATTAGGGGTCGAACAGCTAAAAGGCAAAGGACAAGAAATAGTGAGAAGGCTAAAGGAAAGGGGAAAGCGAAAATCGAAGACAAGTACAATATATATGTCGGAGATGAAAAAACATCGGGGCCTGTCCTTTGAAATTTTTGGGAAAATCCACAATACTTTAATCCAAACATTTTATTATAGCTGTATTTAAATAATAAAATATATATATATACATATAGATGTCGGGTTCTCGTTACGATTAGGATTAGGGGCGTGTAATGAATCTTCACTGGAATTATCCATCGTTGTTATACAATCGAAGTAATGTTTATTAACACAAGTGTGTATATTACAGAATTGACAAGTAACCGCGATGATTAGACACTAATGACAATGGTCTTAGGTTCGATAACGAATCCGCGGTCAACAGGATAGTAAATGTACTTTCCTTCAAATCTGTCTGAGTCTTTGTTTAAAAAAACGTGAAGTATTCACTGATCGTAAAGTCGTCATTTTACGTGCCTTTCCGTTACGATGATGCTACAGAGGAAAACTATAATAGGGTGTGTCTAAGGACACGAGATCATCGGATTCCCCGAGAAAAGTCTTCGTTCGGAAAGTGAGGGAAATAGACGTTCCTGTTAATTGGTCAATTTCCATGTTGGTGGTTGAAGAACGATGCTAACCGCCCTTGAGAGAAAGTTGCTAGCGGGAAACGTCGTTCGTGAGAAAGACGGATTTTCCGTATCTCGTATAGTGAAAGATAAGAGGTAATAAAATGATCAAGGGAAGCGGTAAAATGAAAGGGACGAAGGGAGGTCGAAAGGATAATGTGAGGGAGAGAGAAGCGCGGGGGGAGAAATTAGAAATTAGACATGAAAAATTAGAAAAGTTAAATTATAGACATAGGTACAGTCATTAGGTTAAGTAAAGCGATACTGTAAACAGAATCGGAGCAAAGTCTTTTTTAAGGTTGTAAAGCCGAAAATAAAGATACGTATATATAATTTATTAAGTACTAATGCAGTAAGACATTAACAAAGAAAATATTTTATAAAGTTGTCCATTAGTCTAAAAAATATCTACTCTTTTTCGTAGAAAATTTCTTGTTGGTTTCAAATACAGTTTACAGTTATTTCGATGTTAAATATTCAGAATACTTCATGTTGAAATTCGTTTCCAATCGATGGACAGAAGGCTGGCAGAGAATTAATTTCGTTTCGTTTTATTTAAAAGTGTCACTTTTGTAACAGTATTCGCAAAATTTAGTCTCCGCTTTCAGTGAACATCCGCGGAATGTTCCTCATCTCCAACGATTTGTGTCGCTTGTCTTGTTTTGCTTTACGAGTACGTATTTCACATGTGTATCCGATATCAAATTGCTGGACTGTATCGATTTATCGACCCACACGTACCAAATAGAATGTAAAACCCCAAAAACGCGTATAAAAATATTTATTTAATTAAATTCAAATGCAAACGATATTTTTCCATTACTTGAAGAAGTTTTCTTCTTCTCGATAAACCTATCTGTGGAATAAATGTAATACAAAATGGAAAATTGATACGTACCTTGCACGCGTCTTCCTCCGTTCGATTTCGATTCGCTTCATTTTCGATACGAATAAATCTGATCATCCACTACGATGCTATTTTCTCGTTTTATTTTCACTTGCATACCCTACTCTCTGTCGTTCACCAGTCTCACACCGCACACACATAATTTGACATTAACAATATGTGTGAACTGAAAAAATAAAATCATCACTACGCATCTCAAATTTCTGAATACATTCTCGGTCGTTTGTCATTTGCCATCGATACGCAGACACACAATTCTCTCGGTTTTTGGTCACATCTGGTTAGTTTAATATTAGTACATATTAAGAGACTGGTAAAATACAGCGCAAAAACTCCTTAAAATTTTTTTTAAAGGAGTAGGTTTCGATTTTATGTCAACTTTTTATAGACACAAGTATCCTAATCGCGGATGTGACATTAAATAAATAGGTAAATAAACATTTGGTCGATATTGAATATTTTCAAAATGAAAATGACATATGCGTTCATCTTGTGCGTTGGATAAGAAACCACAAACGATAGAAATAGTATCTCAAAATGGAAAAGTTGATTTTTCTTCGATATCATCGAACAAAATTCAAATTACGATAAATATCGATAACTATTAGAACGAGTAACGTTTTGAAGAAATTCAAATGTAAAGTACTATCGTTATGACTAGCAGTCGTAACGTAAGTATGACGTAATTGCGTGAATACGAGACAAGAAAACAACAAAAAGAGGCGACGGAATAATGTTTATCGTACAGCTTCATATGACACACGAAGCCATGTCTTTATTTCCTCCTGATACTGACTACAATGTGTTCACAAATATTTACAAGATTCCGTTCCATCATTCTACATCTTTTATACAGAGTTTTACATTTGTCGATAGTTTTTGCCAAGCTGCTGATAGAAAGTCGAGTATTACAACGCAAGTGGGTATATAAAATTATTATACGCACCTTAATATACATACATTGAACTGTTAGACTAATAAGAAGCAGTACATACATATAAACGTTTGCTTGTTTCAGTTACACAACCATATTCCTCTTTTCTCTTATTTTCCATTTTACAAACCAGCAAGTCGACCATACTTGTACAACTATTATACGTAATAAACATCGTTTACCGAACATTATTCATGAAGCGAATATTAGGGTATAAAATGATTAAACATTGATTATCGGAGCCTGGAAGATCATGATCAACTTAATTGTTACATTCGATAAAGGGATATCGTGTATAGATGAGTACACTTTCGAATTACGCGTTGATTCTCTGTCAACGAATAGCAAATTACTTATAATTTCAACAGTCTCAACAAGTTAACAATCGTATGCCGAAATTTAATTGTAAATTTTTATATTACACTATCGCCACAATTGTTGAAATCCGATCAACTTTCTTTTCGCTGATAAAAAATTTTGTTTACGATATATGCAACGTTCGTTATCTGTGCAATTTAATTATTACCTAATATCATTACATCAAGCTTCACGATCGAAACACGAAACAAAGAAAAGTAAATACCTCCATCTGCTTCATGTACATATACACATAAAAGTATATGTATTTCTTCAAAAAAAGAAACTGGAAAAGATGATTGGAGGAAAGATCTCGAACAATACTTAAACATCTTTTTCTCCCGGAATGTGTACAACGCCACGAATGTTTAAGAACTAGAGATCTCTTTATCATCGAAGATATTTTCATTAACTTTACTTCCTTCCTTAAATACCTTCGTTCACTGCATTTTTTGTTATATTCTTTAAATAGATATAATATATTCGTTAATAAAACGTTAATACGAAGAAAGGACACCAGGGATTCACTACGTTGCGTCACATAAAATATTCCCTTTCTTTGCAACGACAATTCACGAAATATCAAAGAAAAATAAAGGAAATTAAACAGTGAAGAGACAGGAATCTACGTGTTAACCAATGAGATACTTTATTCGAGCTACTGTATAATTATAATTGCGCAAAAGTTTGTTTCACCCTTCGTAGTCATAAAATAACTTTCTCTCTCTTTCTTTGTCTCTTCGTTGTGTTTTCAGGCGGAAAGTGGGAACAACTCCCATGACAAGCAACGGGATAACTGGCTCACGGAAATTAACTCTACGATCCTCTCTGATCTGCATAAGTGCGAATTCGCTATCGTGCGACGAGATAATCCAACTACTGATCAATTAAACGTTCTGAAAGATGAAAAGAAAATAATAATGGGGATTGATCGCGATAAAGTAAATGTGACAGATTGTTAGGAAAACTAATTGTACAATTTCTTCCATGTTTATCTCCATCAGAAATCAGTTCTGTCGTTCGTATTGTTTGTTGTTACAATCGGAAAAAGCGTTTTGAGGCTTCAGCTTTCAGAGTTCAACCAGAGTTGGCAGTGATTTATAAATAATCCTCGGTTGAATCGTCTTGACACGGGTTAGACATTAGAGATACAGAAGACGATTCAAAGATATCTTATTCGTGTGTGTAGTAGTTACGCGTATACGTTACAGGCAAAGATCATCCGAGTATGTATCCTACGAAAAATCTTCTATGTCATGTATATTCACCGAAACGTATCTACATTATCTTGTATATACGAAAAAATCAAGTGGTTTAAGGATCTTTACGTAGAGGTACATACAAATTATATTTTGCACTAGAAGTATTGCCTCTAGAACCCACGTTGTTTAAACGTTTTTCGTTTTTCTTGATCAAGACTAGGAGCTTTTCAACTCCCCATATCCTTCTTAAACCCTTAGATCCTTGAACTTCTAAGACTTCTTAGGTTTATTACTACAGTGAAATTAATAGTTTGGATACAAGTAAAACTCGATTAAACAATAAAACTCGATCGAATGGAGGCTACTGGATTATCGACGCGTCTTGATCGTCGAGGAAACTCGGATACTGTATTATTTTTGCGTGTAACATACATTTTGCTGTCCGTTTGTTTACTAGCATGCAAACGGCAAAAGTACGATAACTTGTATAAATTGTACATATAAGGTACAAAGAAAGTAAGTGTAAAGAGGATCATAGCATACACCTTCGGATCCATAAAGGTTTCTAAAAAAAGTGAATGCAAAACTACGTTGAAGTCGAAATTTCAGGTCAAATTTTTTTATTGAAACGTATTTTACTCATCATAAGAAAGAAAAGTCTCACAGAAATCACAGTTCACAAATGACTCTTATTACCGGGGAAAAATAAAGTTTTAATGATTCTGAAACTGGCTTTATTCACTATGTGTTTTCATTCTGCCATCAAATACAAGAAAGGTAGTATCTATTGACATAGGTTAATATCCAAAGTCCAAAAGATATTGCTTATCCTTCTTTTTTCCTTGCCATTTATACAATCCCGAACTCGTACTTCTCACTTTGATAAAATTTCTCCTCAAAACTACGTATAATTCTGCAATTCAGATAACAAAAACAACGTTCAGTTCGATGTATTCCACCCCGCCTTCTTTTCTACCAAAATGATTTTGTAAATTCGACCAATCGCGGGGAGACGCAATCGCGAGGAAACACGTCAACGGGAGTCGTAAATTCCCGTTACGATTATAATAATCGACGCCGCGAATAGATCGATCCCCTGATTTCCGTTAAGATAATAGGGGTGGTTGTTGTGATATAACGCTGTAATTCACAGGGTTATAAAATTTATTTCCCACACTTTGTACAATAACACAAGTTAGTAACACCGTTGCTTAAAATACCGGTGACGTACAGAAGGATTACTCGTAGAAGAGAAAATCCGTGTATAGATTAACGTTGACTTTTTTCTTGACTTTGACTGGCTAGAACTCCTTGTGTGGGAGTGTTAGAACTCCTTGAATGTGAGTGTTAGAACTCCTTGAATATGACTGTTCGTTGGTTATAAGAACCAGTATTGTTGACCCTCCTGATGGCGTAGAAGCAGTAGTAGCAATAGGAGCAGTAGGAGCCGCAAGAGCAGTAGGGTCAGTGAAGTTCGTTCTGATGTGATTACGGAGGAAAGCTCGGTATGGGTGTGTCCTTTGAACGAAGAACGCGGATTCGTTGCTCACATTTTTAGTTAGGAAAGTGAGGGCAACGATCCGCGATGCCGATTGGTTATGACCAATGTTGGGAATGAAGATAGGAGGAAGAAGCCTCCTACCAACGTGGTTCATAGGCGACATTGTTTATAGGAAAAACCAGCTTTCCCGTTAGGCAACTATTTAGTTTTTCCCATTAGGTAACTACCTGCTTTCTCCGAAATTTGTAAGAATGTACAATAGACCTAAAGACTGTTTTATGTACCAGCTATAAACCGAAAATACTTGCAGGATTAAAGGCTCCTGCAAGCTAATAAGACTCGGTTTATGGTGGGGCCTTAGGTTTATTGAGGGTTTCTCTAACGGTGGTTGGGCCTTGATGGTCAGACATTGAAGGATGTCGCGCGGATCTTTTCCCGCGACGTAACAGATTTTGATGGGTATTCGTAATCATAAATAAAGCACATTAATATAACAAAGATTTTGTTCTCTTTGCACATATTTATTTTTGCTCGTAGTTGATGGAAAGTATATTCAATTTGACATGACTTTTCAACGGTTGTAAATCATCAAGCCGAACTCCGAACGATATATTTTACTCCAGAAAGAAAGAAGTCCGCTGATGATGAATTTGGAGAACGAGATGGTCCATGAGGAGCGATATGGAGATTTCACGGTACTACAAACAGTTCATTCAAAAAATGATGGGTCAGTCGACTATGAGATGAAGCATGAGGAATCATGCACGAAATAGATAGAATCGATGCCTGTATTTTAACTTCGCGTAATTTGCTAAGAAGTCGTGAACGCAAAAATTACAAATATAATATATCTGTTAACAACGTAGACACATAATTTCTGTCTATCCTTGATTAAGTCTTCATTGTCAGTCCAGGATTAAATCCTGGTATTTATTAACTAAAAACGCCACTGCTTTTATCACGCGGCCCAAAAGGTATAGTTACAAGTTAACACATTGTTGACCGGTCACGAGTTAACTTGTGTTTTCATGGCCGAACGTTGCCGACCGGCCACGAGTAAACTCGTGATGCGCTTTTTTCGCATCAGCGTCGTTTTCTCAGTGCGCTGTTGGAAATCATACAATGTTGTATACCATTACACGTAGGTGATTGTTACACTGTTTATCTTGCGAAAAGGAAATATTAAGAGTTGAATAATAAATAAAATTTATTAAAGTTTATTTATATTGTTTTACTCGCACATCCAATTACGAAATAATAGCCGGTGACATTAAATAAATTCCCAGTAAAATTGCCGATCAACAATGTGTTAAGTATCATCCAATGGTAAAAATTTCTTCGAGTGACATAGCTATTTGAAGTGCTTGAACGCGGAGAATTTTATTTGATATGATTGATTGATATGATAGATAGCATATAATTGATTCGATGACCTATTCTATGTCCGCTAATTGGTAAATATGCATGAGCAAAAACGATAATTAACCTGTTCTTTAAGAATACGGCGCCGATATGATCTTTGATATAGATTTAAATATCGCAATATTAATTCTTGATCACTAAATTGTTAAACTACAACGCTGAAAGTCGTATCATCACGGAACCTTGTCTGCGCGTAAAGATCTTCCATTATTTCTGTATCCTGTATGATACAGATGTATCAACATCTATAAGTTCCTGCTGCTTCGTCAATGGCATGTTATTTCTCTTGTTAAAAATAAATGCAAATATGAACACAAATGTAAATATAAGCATACAAGTATAAATATATTATAATTGAAGTTAGTTTAAAAACTATTAAAATTTTAATATTTTTTCATGAGAAGAAGTCATTTATGACCTATGGTTCCTTTGAGACTGTTAAGGTATAGAGAGAAATCGGAAATACAAATAGTTTATTTTATTTTACACTCACAACAGCTATACAAAACTATTACACTCTGAAGCCCTCGATAACCTTCTTGCACGCACGCTTGTTCTCTGCCGAATGTTCTGGAAGCTTCTCTCCTCTCGCAACAGTCTTTTGTCTCAACCAAGACCTGGACGCCCTCCGACGCTTACACACACACTCACATGTACAGTGTAAATGTATCATCTTCCTAACAGAGACTTTTGTTCCTCGTGATAAATAGAATACATTGGAATAAAAACAATTTTGACCTTACTTTCCTACTTTCTTTGCACCCTGTACATTCATCTACGTAGTATCATTCAACATCACAACATTTGTATAATATAAATTATTTCTCACATGCGTTACGTGAATGTAATGTTTCTTCTTTGCTGTTTCCTTTTAAAATTTTTGCTATCATTTTATTTTTGGTTTAATCATGCAAAATTCACTTACGCGCGGATACTGTCTTCTTTTACAGGAGAATCTTAAATTACAATGAATAAACAGACATGAAAATTGCTCGATGATCACCTAGAGACCATGATTACCGAAAGTATATAAGTATATAACTGCTGCTTTGATACTATGCAATTACATTCCTAATTAAGTAAGTATACACTTACATATATTTCATCTTTCTTTATGGATGCTTATAATTACAAAAAAATAAGTTTTCTACAGCTATAAATGTCGAGAGAGAGGGAGAGAGAGAGAGAAATTTTGGAAGATATGTTGGAGTTAAAGCGTAAGTACAGTTAATGTATACATTTATTGGGAAACGTATGCCTTTACTATTTGCATTTTTGTAGTGAAGATACATAAGGGAACCCATGCTCTACATACAGATAGGATAGTTAATACTCGCTTTTAGCGTACTGTGCCATGATAAAAAATGCAGCACTATGATGAAACCAAATTTTTTTTGTGAATGAATTATCGGACATGTTCATTACTCAAAGAGATTTTTAATAAACTATGCAGCTTGTGCTTTAATTATAGTATGTAATAAACATAAAAGAATGTAGAGCGTGATGAACGTTGGAAGTGATAACCCTAATTTCGATATCGAAACAGCATGTGTTGTTAATTTAATTTTTCGCAACAAACGCGAGCAAGATGCCAGCTAAAGTAAAAAATTAAGAAAATTCCATCTAAAATTGTTGTCCAAGAACGGTAAGGATGAAGAACGAATTCTCCCTGATCGGCAATAGGAATTCATTTAGGTTAACATCGTGTTCAACTTTCGAAAAATATTTTGAAATTACTTAGGAAATATCGTAAAGACAAAGATTGAGCTTGATAACATGGAGAAACCCTTCAAAAGCTGTGCAGAAGTCTCGAGAAGCGATTCAGTTTTTGCTCTTTGACGTACTCTTCGACTATAATTAAGTTAATCGACATAATCCGGCGTTTGAATTTATTCGATTTCTATTAATTGTAATAAAATCGAAGATTAGATATCTTACATGAGTATTTAAGATGTGAATTTTTCAAAATCGAATGACAAATAAATTATTCACTCTGGACGAGCACAGAGATCGCATTCAGAAATTCCATTTAGAAATATTGTTTTCGGTAGCAGAAAATCATCTAGAAAAGCATGAACACAGTGTCCAACTTTGAAACATTACCGAGTGCTGAATGAAAAGAAATTTCTTCACGACATACTTCTACTAAGAAACATTGACAATTATGTATTTCCTATCGATGTACTGCATTCTCCTTAAGCTGTTAGTACCCGAGAATTTAAGAAACGAGATTTCATGAAATTCTGTTTCTCGATATTACATTCGATTCAGCGAATCTATCAAAGAGAAATCACTTAGAAGACTTAGTTCCAATCGACTGATTGTTAGTTTTTAACGAAAGCAAACAACAAACGGAAATTCTAATTTTTCATAAAAATAAACCTCAACCTTTTCATATACTTGACACAAGTTAAAAATCTAAAGCAAATTTTTAGTTGAAAAGCAGGCCACCGCGCTGCGCCACCTCAAGTGAGTAGTTAACTTGAGGCAAATGTTACAGAAATCATCAATCTACTCATTTGAAAATTTTACGAAACCCGCTTTGAAAAGAAAACTTTCCAACTGGAACTACTAACATCCTCGAACACAAGCGAAAGGAAAGAGATTGTTGATCAAATGATAGAGATAAAAAACGAACGAGCCTTCTGGGACTGCTGGGGTTGACGACGATGACTTTCATTGAACCGTGAAATCCTGTGGACTGTGTAGAGCAATGTACGGGTAGGTTCAATGGACCATATTTCACATAGCCATTATGCCGGTAATAATATCGCACAATTACTATGGATTTCGAGTTCTCGAAAGAAAGGAAATAAAATCAGCATAAAGCCAGCCACTAAATGGCGCCGGCAGGCCTTTAATGAAAGTACCAGTGGCGGATGAGAAGGAAAGGCATGAGAAATAACGACGAGCAGACCGGGTAAAAAAGAAGAAGTCGGTTCTTAAATTAATTCGCAATGAATTACGTCCGCGCCAGCTGTTCGGGCAGTTGTGTTTATTTATGAAGGAACTAAGATCTTCTACGTATAGTCCTTAAAGCCGGATTCCGCCCATATAAATCCCTGCGTTGACCGAATTCTTTCTCTTCTTTTTAGTCGAGATGTCGCATCGCGTCAGCTTCCTTTATGGTTCAACTAATAAAATTGCGGAGTTGTTGAACAATCTGTAGGGAAATGCAGTGTGCAGAAGTACAGAAGAACATAGCAGAAGGATTTTCCAATTAGTGTTATATTAACATAGAATAGTTAAGGCCTTTAAAAGTTGTGGGTATATTGAAAATTTTTATAAAATAGACTACCAGTTAAAAATTTTGAATCACTCCCTCAGTTGTAAAATTTCTGAGCGTGACATACCATTTTTACGGAAGAGCAATGAGCAATGAATAGCGAAAAATATGCTTAATTAACGTTTAAAACAAAGCATTTGTTAAAATATTCTGGCTAATTTCGAGTCTTACTAATCAAAAATTTAGAAAAGTGACACGTGTTACCAAAAATGTTCCAATTTTACAACCGTGTCACTCCGAATTTCCCCAAACCAATGATATTATTATGCTATATTGCGATATTACTAATGATACGCTAACTATTACAAAACAAATCAACTGTTAATTGCTTCATAAACAACAGAAGCTAGAACAGAACAAAATAAGGTGAACTTGTAAAAACGTTTCATTCTCTCTGATGTCGATGATTTTTAATATGTTGTAAAGCTAAACATGTTAAACAACTTTCTTCTATACCTATAACCGTCGGTCTCGTTTAGTTCCCGAGATGTTCGCAAAAATCATATTATTATTTTACGAAATAGAATAATCGTTATTATTTCATACAATCGTTGTCAGTCTCGCGGTGACCGGATTGAGAAATTTACTCCAAACATAAACCTAATACATTAATGATACTAGTTTTTAATTGAGTTATGAGTTGTACCAAACATTTTTTACAACCTCGCATATTTACGTTGTGCACGAGGCCTTTAAGCTCGTCCTGACCCTCGTTTATAAACAGAAGATAAGTGACTGGGGACCAGAAAACAATCGATACTGATAGTGCCAAATATGCATAACTGTAGATAAAAGTACACTTTGTGAAACTTGCAGCTTCTTGCAAACATCTCGGTAACTAAGCTAGACCGACTATTATGGATATATATAATCATATAAATATAAAAAAATATAATTATATATATGTTATATATGTCAGGTTGACGTTAGGATTAGGGTTAGGGGTGTGAAACGAATCCTCATTTGGATTAAACGTTCTCGTTATGCAATAGAGGAGATATTTACTAGTGCAAATATGATTATTACAGAATTTGACAAGTAATCGTGATAATTAGATACTTGAGACGCTAATGACAATGATCCTAGGTTCAATAACGGATCCGCGGTCAACGAGATAGCGAACTTTACTTTTCGTCAACGTCTAAGTTGTACTCAATGTTAAAACGTGGAGTAATCACTGCGTGTAAGAACGATACCTTAATCGTTGACGATATCATACGAAGAAATGTCTCTCCGTCACGGTGACGCTGTCGAGGAAAACTATAATGGGTGTGTCTAAGGAGAAAAGTAGTAGTGGAGAAATTGATGTTACTGTTAATTGGTCAATTTCCATGTTGGTGGTTAGAGAAAGATGCTAGCCGCCCTTGAGGGAAAGTTGCAAGCGGGAAGCGTCGTTCGTGGAAAAATAGATTTCTCCTATCTTCCCGTAGTTGGGATAAAGACTGTTTGTCTGTTTGAAGGACTTTAGTTAACTAAAACTTAAGATTTATAACGGGTCCTCAGGCTCGCTAAACATATACTGTGGAGATGCGTTGACATCTGGCAATCAACTTACCCGAAGGATAGAGTCTGCGTGTGGCGAGCCACGGGACAGAAACCGTTGGAATGTTTACTGTCGCGTGCCACTACAACTATTTCTTTTAAGGAGAGCTATAGAATTACTCCATGCCTTTGTTAGACAAAACGTTCATCCCTTGACCGCGGCTACGTTCGGCGACTGGCTGTCGCCTCGAGCCCAAGCTCACTATCATAAATCTCAAACAAATACAATTCGGTTAGACGACGACATTTGTTTAATTACAGCTACGTTAGAAACTAGATTACAGTATTAAGGAGTTTTCCCGAAGTTCCAAGGGAAGGCTCCGGTGTCTTTCCATCTCCGACATATATATATATATATGTCGGAGAAGTAGTGACATCGGGCATTTCTTTGAGAAGATCTCCAATACTTGGGCTCGAGGTGACATGACTGGTCGCCGAACGTGGCCACGGTCACGGGATGGATGTTGTATCTAACAGAAGGAGTACTGATGTTGTCGGACACACTGTATTAACAAGCAAGCCCCGGCCAAGAGTAATGTCGGCTTGATGCGGGATTGCCTAGTAACGGTGTTTGGTATTTCGTGGATAACTCTGATCAGTGCGTAATTGACAAATGAGTCTGTAACGGCCTTCTATTCTTTTGGTCTCCTTGGAGAGTTTACGGATATCGACAGTCAGGGAGTCAAAAAGATACCCTGCTGCTGAACGGATGTGTTTGTGCGAGTCAGAATAAAAGTTATTGCTAAAGAGTTCCCGTTGACCGTGGATTCGTTTCTGAACCCAAGATTTAGTTATACTTCGTTGGTTTTACTGTTCAATAATTTAGTTTATCGTTTAATACGTCATAAGTTAAAGTTACGTTAGATTTGTTGTACGTTTGATTAATTTATCGTTGTTCACGTTATATGTAACATTTGTAAAATAATAACGTT
>JACXIO010000149.1:13731-62995 GCA_014737335.1 Bombus polaris
ATATATATATATATATATATATATATATATATATATATATATATATATATATAATGACGATACTATATATGTCGAATTATCGTTAGGTTTAGGAGCGTGTATAGAATCTTCATTTAGACTAGCCATCGTTGTTGTACAATAGAGATTATATTTACTGGTATAAATATGATTTTTACAGAGTTTGACAAATAACCGTGATGATTAGACACTCGAGATGTTAATAACAATGATCTTAGGTTCAATAACGAATCCACGGTCAACGGGGTAACTCTTTGTTAAACGTAGAATATATTTTGAAGCACAAAGTAACGTTTGCTGTGACGCTCGGTATAAACTGCGCATAAAGAAGATGTGAAACTCTCCAAGGAGATCGCAAGAACAAAAGACTGATGAAAACTTTCCTCTCCTTACGATCGCATTCGTTTGTTGTATTATATATTGGTCGGGAATACCAACAGAATTCCAATTGCCGTTGCGAGGCAGTTCCGTGTAGCGGCGACATTGTTTCTGCCCGGAGATTAATTGTTAATACAACGTGTGTCACATAATATTGGCACTTCTGAGGCAAAACCACACATGGCTTGATTTGTCCTCGAGCCCGTGTGCCACTACAACTATATTTTTTTGAGGAGAACTATACAACTACTCCATACCTCTGTTAGGTGATAACGTCTATCCCGTGACCGTGGCTACGTTCAGCGACCAGTTGTGTCACCTCGAGCCCAAGCCCACTGTCACAAATCTCGAGCAAACATAATCGGATTGGATCATAATAACTACTTCTAAGTTTTATTATGTACGTACAGCTATAATAAATAGTCTAGACTAAAGTATTGGGGATTGTTACGTCGCGTGAGATGGTCCGTGCAACGTCCCTCGTGGTCTGGCAGCCAAGGCCCACGCACCGTTATACAGACCCTCAATAAACCTAAAGAACCAACATAAACAAAGTCTTTTGAACTTAAACTCTAATCCTGCAAGTATTTTCGGTTTATGGATGGTCCTTATAACAGTCAACAACCAATTATGGGTTTGGACTCGTGGTGGCAGTGGTTGATGGCCAAGATGCTGGCAAGAGGGCCGATTTAAGGGGTATTGGCTTCCCCGAATGGCCTTTGGCGGATGAGCAGCGTCCCACCTGCTTCGGAACCGTTCTGGAGAGACGGTAGGGCTTAAAAAGCGCCCTGTTCGACCTGAGACGAGTGACAGCACCTGCCAGGCGTAACTAATCCAGGTAGTAAGGTACTGGGTGCCTTGTGCGCTGGTTGGGCGTAACCCCAACAACTCCTATGGCCTTAGGGGTGCCCGGGTACTGTATGACGATAAATTTGCGCTAAGGAAAGAACCCGTTATCAAAGACAACAATACTTCTGAGCAGGTAATCCTCCGGAAGGAGGCTGCGTAGTGGAAAGGAGAGCGAGGCTCCCATTCAGAGAGGATCGGTAGACGAAAACGGGGCAGAAGCCATGGACGCGCCTTGGCAAGGCGAGTTTGGTTCACCTCGTCCTCCGGCAGGTAAAAACATTAGGTGCTGGCCAATACCAGCACCGCGGTGTTACTAAACTGTCTGATTGAGGAGTCAGGCAGTTTTGCACGGTTACACCGAGGTTGGGACTCGATGTGTCATGACCACACATCGCGCGATCGGAAAGAAAGGGTTGATATCAGCAAGGGGGTTGTGAGTATGCTTTCGCGATTCCAGGACCCCTCCTGATACATTTCAGAAGGTCATCGTGGAGGTTTTAGCCGGTATGAAATTGCGCCCTCTCCCTGGAGTACGCGGGGTGCCTATGAAGGTTTCCTCCACAAAAGAAAAAAATAATTGGTTAAGAGTTGGAATTGAAAGTTGTAGTAGCGAGGGAGTTGCGAGTAAATAACAAGGAAGCTTCGAGTAGTTGTGGGTAAATTGTTACTCGTGAGTTGTCAAGACGTTATAAGTTGTAAGTTGCCGAATTGTTATGTGTTGTTAACTGTAAGTTGTGAGTTGAGTTGTGAATCATCAATTTAAGTTGTCTTAGTTATATCACATTACTGCATTAAGTTCACGTTAAATATCCATTGTTTTCTGTTTGAATTATAACAAAATAACATTGTAGAGATCACTAACCAGAGTAAGTTTCTACAATATTTATGTAAAAAAGTAAAAAAACTTTTTGTTTCCAAACAAATCGCGGCAACGCAAATGAAAATTTTCATTTTAATCTGTACATGCATACCTTTTCATTCATCTTTCCGATATGAAAGTTTGCAGAAAAATTGAACAGTGAAGCGGTTCTACTGATTCGCAATTAATAAGTACGTATAAATATATGTTTAAATAAAGACAAAACAGTTCGACTTTATTTCGAAAAATTAAGAGAAGAAAAAGAAAGAGATTGCTGTAGGAATTGATGGAAAAATCAATTAGTTACGCAAAAGTTTTATCAGAGGCGAGGACAAATGTACAAGATGGGGCAAAAAATCTAAAAATTAATGTTTCCAAATTTTATTTTCACTGCTTTAAACTACACAAAAAAACTTTAAGGAAAAGTAAGTATGAGGATGGAAAAGAAATTAATTTTTAAAAATAACTGCAGTAAGCTAACGTCCTTTCAGGGGTACATACCTCTTTCAGCCGGGCCTTAAAGTTACTCACTACATTCCGTAGCATTGTCAGTAGTATTTGAACCACTTCTTGTCGTGGACGAAGTCTCTTCAAAGTTCTCAATCCACTTCTTAATCGCACAGGCAGACAGCAGCGGTCAATTCCGATCGATGTTAAAACAGTTCCGGAAAGCACGGTACGCCTGCTCGTAAGAACTACCGTTTAGATAAAACACTTTTATAGCGTACGCGGTACTGAAGAGTCTACGGCGCTATTACTATTAAATGCTAATGGGCATGAAACATGGCCGATAGCATTCCCACTCCCTCCCATCTGAACAGCACGATTCCTGCGCTTTTCAAAATCGCTCTTTGTTCTGCCCTACCCAATATAACATTTATCTATACGAAACCATTTACCTAAATGTTATGCTACCTAAATTAATATCATTATCGAATGTGCATATTCTAAAGAAATATATGTATATATTTCGAAGCAAAAATATAACAACTTTAAATTAACGTAGGTAAACCAAAAGATTGCACGTATCTAATCAAGGTTCGATCTGATTGTCTAAAAGCGAGTGTGTATATCATAGAGCGTATATGCGCTGCTTAAAATCTTGGGCCGGTCGAAGGAATCCGTTTGTTAAAGACAAAACACTCGACTTGATAAAGATTGTTGTTCGACACATAAGAAGGTCTATTGCAAAGTCTATTTACATACAGTTGCTCTTGTTAATATTTGGACACTCTTTAAAACAGAATAACTATAGATGAAACTGTAGAAAAACTAGGTCTTAATTCTGATTTCGATGATTTTTGCATATATTGTAGAAGTCAACACTTTTAGCAATTTTTTCCTGCACATGTAACTGTCGGTTGGCCATCGTTCCCGAAATATTTGTAAAAGATTATCGATACGACCACAGTGAACTCTACCTACAGTTGCGTGTCTATAACAGCATACACGTTAGTATTGCTTGTCGACTGCCTATATTCTGTTCATATTACATAGTGAACGAGGATTCGGCATAGTTGAAGCTTCGTGCAGCTACATATGCCAGGCTGTAAGAACTGTCTGTTATAATTTAATTAAAAATGAATATTATTAATATATTGGTTTTGCATCTGGGATGGTTCCCCCTTTTTTAGCCGCGAGGGTATCAGGAATATTTGCATAAAATAATAAAAAATTAATTATTTAATAAAAATTAAAATAATACAAAATTAATTATAGAAATAATAGATGAATAAATAACTGATGTCATTTCACAAAATAGAAGAATCGTTCCTGTTTACCACAAGCAATTTTATTCATTTTTAGTTGAATTATAAAAGACATTTCTTACAGTCCCGCATATACTATTGTGCACGAATCTTTATACAAGCTCGCTCCACCCTCACTTATCTAGATAAACAAAAAGTAAGTGTTAAGTTTCGATCAGGTTATCTATCCGGTCGCTGATAACTAATACAAACGCATACGTTGCCACGGATGAACAATTAGATATAATTAAACAATTATAAATGTAATTAGAATTCTCTGTAGTGGTATCGATAGCTCTTTGCGTATATCTCGGAAACTATGACCAATCAACAGTTATATGTACAGGAAAAAGTTGTTCAAAATGAACTTTACGACATATTAAAAATAATGGAAATCGGAGAGAGAGTATATTTCCTTAAATTTCATCTAACTTTTTTAAAGTACAATCAAACGACTTGCGCCTTTTTTAGAAGTTAGGAGTAATTTCTTAGATGCAACGTAAAGAGATTTTTGAAAAAATAAAAGATGGTCAAAATCGAGAAAAACGAGTAAAGGTCACCTTTTCCACCTTTTTTCATCTGGACCTGCAATGAAAATTTATAGAACACGGTTTGAAGATTTATGCCAGTTATATACATGTTGAAAAGTTCGTCAGAATTAGTAAACGTTTTAACATTGCTATGAGTTACAAATGGTTAAAAATTGTGAGAATCGCAGTTTTTCATGACTTTCCTGTTATAACTATTAATTATAACTATTAACTATTAATAATAAATATAAAGGTTTTTACATCTTCCGGTGCCTGTCACTTGTTTCAACGTCAACAGATTTGGATAAAATTTTCAGCATCTAGTATTTAATTGTCATAAATCTTCAAAATGTGTTGTTCAAATTTTCATTAGATGTCCAGATAAGAAAGTATAAAGGATGAACTTTACTTTCTACTTCGTCATTCCGACCAATTGTAATTTTTTCAAAATTTTATTTACATGTAATTTAGTAAATTAATCCTTTTCTCAACTTCTCAACAAATATCACGCCGTTTGGTCTATTTTTAAAAAAGTTATTCTGTTTCGAAAGGTATTTGAATAGTAATGGGTAATTGTATAGAGATATCTCAATTACCCTGATGTGTCAGTATACACATGCATGTACATATGCAAGCATATGTGTATATGGTACATAGATACGTGTACAAAAATATATACATGTAAGTCACGCAAATTTATTTCCGCTAAAACTGAAAAGTAAATACACACGTGGCTGTTTGATTTGCGAATATAACATATATGTCTCATATGCGTATGGCCATGTTTATATGTTGCCAGGATTGTATTTTTTACCTTCTTCTGCTTTTCTTTGTATTGTTCCTCCTTGAGTTTCTTATTCTCACATCGTCGTTTCATATTTTTTCGATCATCTTCCAAAGTTAACGTATAGGATCGGATTACTCCAAATTTAATTAGAGCATAGAATAACAAGGATTGATAACGGAGAGCGTTAGAGGCGATCAAAATGAATCTTTCAATTAGTTATAACTAAATTTGTTAAAAGTGCAAGATTTTCATTAGATGTATCGAATTTAAGTCGGATCAATTTCAACAATTTTAGAAAGTCTTTTACGACTTTCGTGTATTAATTTGTCAAAAGAACAAGAATTTCTAGGAAAGAAATTTTCGTCTATTAAATCGTATCGAAGTCTATAAAAATGTTCTAGATATTCTTTTGTGAAATTGTGCGTCTAGATAGGAAACGAGGTTGCAACTTACATACATCCAATAGTTTTATTGAACATTCGCGCTGCGACCTAAAAGTGTCACATTTTTTCTCTTAGCGAGTAAACGAAACATAATACATATTGATACGAATAATTAAGCATGTTAGATCGATACAAACAACATATTCGCATATAACAGGAATAATTTTGATAATATACATATTTTATCCATTTATTTTTATTTCGAAGTGAAGCTTCAATATCTCATTTCGCTATATGCTCGCAAATCACATTTCTCGTTTTCTCTATTACGTACCTATGTAATACATACATACATACATATATGAATTATATTATATGTATATATACTCAAGTTAGATTGTCCACCTTTGCATTTATCCTGGAGTAGCTACAATAAAGAGGGGAGGGTAGTTAGTTCAATCTCATCCTCTCTTCGTGTTAAGGAATGTTGGTGTGATAATAATCTTACAGAATAAAAGGCAAGATCATATTTATAGGATAGAACACATTATGCCAGTCACGTCAAAACACTAGATCTGTAAACCTTTCATCCATTACTAGTCACGTATAAGTAAAACGATATACATATCATTTTATAACAGAAAATATCTTTTCTTGGCTTCACGAATCTTCTTTTGTAGGAGATGTATGTTTAGAAATTAAAATTTTTTTAGATTTTTACGTAAAATGTAAACTTTAACAGATTTCGAAAATCCGCGAATATTAAAGCGTGGGTATTAGGACAATGGCCCATTGCGCAGTACTTTAGGATAATTGTACTTGCTTGTTTGAGTTGAATGAATTAGTGTGAACATTGAATGAGTATGAATAGAATATTTAACTTCAAAGAAAAGAAACGAAAAAAAAGAATGTGACCCTTTCAATTTTAGGATACAGAACGCATCCTTTTACACTAAAGTTTACTTACGTAGAAGTATATATGGACTATTGATTAAAAAAATATGAAAATATAGTTCAATTATGGGCATATTTCAGAAATAATTTGTCAAGCATCAGTTACAACCTTAATCAGTTACACGGTTTTTGTTGATATATTCTTCAGGATTTTATAACACCACAATAAAACTATTATCCTGTTCTTAAAAATAATTATAAAAGATGTTTGCAAACATTTGTTTACTATTTAGTTGGCTACTAAATTGTTTACCATTTCCTATCAGATATTTTACTTCAAAAGGAGATATTATATAAACCTCGTGATGGAAATTTTAAGCGACATACGGTATACGTACAATGTATTTTTTAATTAAAAAATATTTATATTTTATTATAATTTAAGTCATAACTTCGAAACGATTAATCATTCGATAAATAAAGCTTGCGCTATTAGTACCAATATCTCCTTTCTTTTATAGGAGATTCCTTTGAGGAGAGAATTTTAATATACATTCGTCTCATTTCTCAAAAAAAAATTCTCGTTGACAATCTCTTGGTTTCTTAGTTTCTGGTACCTATTCATTACAACATATGTACTTTCTTTTTGATCTAAACCTTTTAATCTAAATGAATAAGTCTCCGAAGAATGTGAATACAGGCTCGATCTGTACAGAATTAGCCGATATATAAAACACGCTGTACATCAATCCTTTCTTACGAATTGTTATGATTTGGATGTATGTATAATAGCAGCAGATTTTCCAAACCTTTATCAGACCGTTTGTTCACTGACATTTCTGATGACCGATAATGAGCATTAGGACGATAAGGAGATCAGAGCCTCGTCGGCGATGATCCGCGTTGGAATTCGCGCCGATCGTTTGCCTCTTCTTACCGATCCTTACAGTCGGCATTGAAGTTGCAACCGATGGATACTCTACATATCCATTGATTGTGTTATCCACAGATAGAAGCCTGTTTTCGATTTTCTCAATTTCTGCCGAACCATAGACGGTTTCATCCTCTTCGTCATAAACAGATGGTTGTGCGGCTGTTTGAGCTTTCGTAGGTCCTGAAATTTCTGTAATAAATGAGAGAAAGGTCATTCCACATTTACTACTTTTTATAAAATAATGTTGAGAGAGAGAAATAGTGTTACCTTTTTGCGAATTCTATCAAGCATAAGAACCTACAATTTTTAGAATGAACAGTTCTGGTATATTTTTTTCAGATAATTTAGGCAGCGAAAATTTGTCTAGATAGAATAAATAGAATAGATGGAATAAAGTTTATCTTTCTTCGAATGATAAATTTATGTTTTCAGCTAATACTAGTTAATAACGAGGTTTTGATAGATTTATTATTAATCATTCTAATATTCGATGCACGTAAGTAGCGTGCAGAAAATTTCTTTTACTTTAATGTGACCGATAACTGAAGTAATTAGATATTGAATTTGTTTGTAATATTTCAATCAGATATTCTGTACACAATAATAAAAGTTCACCGATTTGTTGTTAAAGACATTCGTTTCATCGATGAAAACGACAAGAAATCAGTAATTTTCATGAGAAAATTAGAAACAAGACCAATATAAAGTTTAACCGTGGATAAATAGAATAATTTTGTAGTTTATTAATTACAGAGAAAACCGAAATTTTATATAGGGCTGGCAAAAAGAAAATGCCTTAGTTCTAGCTGAGTGAAATTCTTAAAGAAACTTTGACTAATGAAAAATTTTGTACTCTAATTAAAATTACTCTACTCATTTTGAATAACAAGTTTACGCATTGAGAATGGTGGCAGTGAGTCGTCGGCGATGTTCTCATGAGAAAGAAAAACCTATACGCTGCAGTATGCTGTGTGCTACGAAAAGTAGTAGGTAAATCCCTGTATTACAGAACAACATTGATTCCTAAAACGTGAAAGGCTCTCACGACGATTTATGAAGGACACGGCCGTACGAGATCCTTGAACCGAAATGCACCGAAGATCCTCAGGGTCATATGTAAGAAAATGAGGATTGACCGAAAGAAGCCGAACGCTGTCAAACGGCAAAGTGAAGCTGCTTGTAAACGCGAGCGTGTTCGATACATGTTCGAGCGAAATGCCTTCTATCACACTGCGATCAGTCTTTTATCCAAGATGCAGCCGGGCAAGAACAATTTCCATTCGGATTTTCCGGAAAGATTCGTTAACCCGTCGCCTAGGCTGCTCGTATTAGCCATGGAATAATGTCAGACCGGAGATGAATGTCCGGTGTTGAGCGTTACAACTATCAATCGAATAACCTCTATTCTATTTGATACTTGACGATTCTTTTAGCTGGACCCGTGTAGTGTGAGGCTTTTCGAATGTAACTGATTATTCATCTTATCTCGTTACTTATCGTCAGATCGACGACCATAGTTGTTCCCACTGTGTCGTTAGTTTTCGGTTCGTGATTAGGTATTTGTTCTTACATTTATTTATCTTTCTTGAAAATACACAGCTTTGGTTTTATAAATTTCATTTGCTTTCGTACATGTATGTGGTATATGCACAGCTACATTTCATGATTTATCGAAGGTAAAATTACTACTGTCAAAGGGAATACAAAAGTCATGCCATAAGCAATCAAACCGTGACTAGTGTTATAATTTCAAAAGGGGACATTTTCGTACATTAGCGCATATTAACGCACATTAGCGCATTTTTTTGTTAGATTAAAAATTTGAAAACGATAGTTAAAGAGAAAAAGGTAAGTAAAAGCAAGCATAAAGAAGAGCAGAGAACGACATCCAAAAAATGGTGATAAAAGAATAATACGATATAAATAAAATATGAATTTTAATACATGTATACGAAACTATAGCTATTTACAAAATTGATTAGAGATAGATATGTAATTCTAAATCATACTTACCATACAATCGAATACTGCTCTCAACGTCACCAAGAGAATTTTTTGCCACACATTTGTAAGTACCCACGTTGTCTTTTTGTAAATTGCGAATTGTTAACACCATCCGGACCTCGAACCTTGATTTTTCAATTATCTGCACGTCATGTTGTTGGCTCGATATTATCATCGCTATAGAAACAATTTTTATATTGTATTTAATTATAATTTTATTCCGAAGAAAATATTTTACTCATAGTAATCGTAGTATCGTAATCATATCGTAGAAATGTTAACAGGGACATGCTAACGGATCGCATGCGATGCAGTCTGTAGATCGCATATTTTCATTTATTACAAGTTATGCATATATAATATGATAAATAAACCTGTTAATCTAACCTATAACCTATTTAACAATAAGATAAGAATGAAATAATTCTCATGATCCTTCTGGGGAGACTGTTACCATGCGCAACAAGAGAGATACCATGCACTATAATCTGTCTATTTACGCATTCTCCGAATCATTGTCGGGTCTTTATTGTTCATCGTCCACACGAAATCTATCTTGAGGTTTATTCCTATTTACGATATAGCTCATTTACAAAAAAAACTGTGCGAATATCAATGGCAATCGATACGAATTCTCAACAGTAAGTTCTGTTTACGTTTTAATTCGCGACAAAAATCTATACCGAACTTGATAAAATTGTTGTTTTACTTTGTTATTTGTCAATGACATGAAAATTGAGCTGAAAAATTTTTTCTCTTGAAAAATTATTGCGAACGACCGAAGAGAGTTAAAAATTTGGAATTTAAGAACAATAATGATAACTACTGGGTTAATACGCATCCGAAAAGTAAAAAGTAATTACTACTGCTAGCATTAATAAATTTGAAAATAATTTTCACTACAGAAGGAACCGTGATTGTAAGTGCTACATATTCTATGCATGAGTATAAGATGCGTATTTCCGTATGTACGGTGTATATATATATATGTAGTATAGATATATAGATATACAGCATATGACATCACCTGAGAATATTGCAAACGAACGGAAGGAATACGGAACAATGTATAAAAGTATGCAAAAATTCATTTCTCCAAACGCGCCCCGAGTCTCCATATTACAGTTGAAATGTTCCTGTATAGGAACGCGCGCACACACACATCTGTGTATATTTATATAGATGTATATATGCACAAGTAAGATAAAGAAAAAGGGCCACTGGATTTTCCGTACAAGCTGAAAATTACATACGAATGCATTCGAACGAACTGCTCCGCAGGAATTGTGCTGAAGCGAAAGCATGTCGCCCATACAGGGTTATGAACTGCTCGGAGAATATATTTGCGAACGACCGAGTGTAATTCATTCCTGCGTTTGTCTGTACCTTTTTGCTAACTTCTACACGGAAATGTTAAACTTTATAAGGAAAGAGGAGATGCGTTTCTCTGTTCCTACGCGGGCGCGCCTTAGAAGAAACACATAAAACGTGACTGGCTAATTCGTTTTAATCGTGCGAGTTAATTCCTTTAATTAACAAAGCTATCCTTTTTTCTCGAGAAGTCATTTCGAAGTGCGAATATCTTTTTGATTCTATCTCTTGTTTCTGACAGACGGCATCTTTTAGCTTCTTAGAAGTTGTCTACCTGTTTGAAACAAATTAGGTATGTAAACCGATCGATATAGAACACTGAGTTCTAAGGGGTGTTCGGCTAGTGTTTCAACATAATTTAGTAAATGTTAGATACAATGTATATACGTACATATGTAGCGTTCACATTCCTCGATGAGTAATGAATGTAGTCGCACGTTACGAGACTTCGTTAAATATTTAATCTGATTTTGTTTTACCATAATTACTTTGTGGCGACCGATGAATGATTCTATCCAATTTAAGTACATGTAAAGTATAATATAATTTATCGTGTAGATATTATCGTTGCGCCATGAAATATTTTTATATTGTTCTAAATGATACTAATTCGATTTGATGAAACTACTAAAATAATCAAATAATATGGCAAATAAATCGATTTTATTTAAAAAAATGGTATATCTATAGAAAGAGAATATCTATCATCATTGTTGGAAAAAAGGCTCGCGCGACAGCATAGGGGCAAGCAAGATATTACCCTTTATCGTTTACCGCCATGCGTTGCTATATTGTTTTATTTGTACATACGTATATGTGACAATGTAACGCTTTTGGCCTTTTCTACCAATATGCGTGCTTATATTTATGATCATGTCGAGTCTATTAAAAATAGGCAATTAGGTCCGCATTCCTGTCCTTTTTTTCAGCAATAAAAAGAGTGTAACATACTAAAATGTTGCACGAATAATCTACATATTGTATCTTAGTAGAAGAATTATCGTACTAGATATTATTTACATTGAATTTTTCAAGGAATGATTCCTTTTTCTTGTGAGAAATAAAAAGGAACAAATTAAGGTTATTATACGTTTGTAGTTAAAAATGTAGAAAGTAAGCAGAAAGGGTGTCTCAGAAAAGCGATGCTATATAAATGAAATTATACTATGTGGGAAGATCTTTGTAAAGTCGCATCAAACTACAATACTATATAGCCAGCGGAAAGATATTACCGTTATCCTTGACCCAATAATTAATTGACTTGGGCGAAGCCTCGACAAAACATTCCAAGACTACATCCGTACCCAGAGGAGCACCTACCAGTTGATTAGGCACATGAATTACCGGCGAGACTGTGAAACAGAATCCCAAATAGGATTTGTAGAGGTAGAATGCTAGTATGTTTTTCTTTGCACGTTTTGTTAGAAATTCGTAAATTATTGTCGGCCAGGATAGTCATTACTACTCACAATGGACGTTGATAGAAATACGTTTGCTGACCGCCGGTGGCACACCATTGATAGCGATGCACAGATAAACTCCCATTTCGTTCCTCGAAATCTTCATCAGTCTTAGCTCTTCGCCGTGGTACTCGTTCACTGAAGTCACTAAACCAGATAAATACCGATAATGATCTTGTTAATGCGATATTACGAAATTTTCTACTATATATATACAACTAAATAAGTTATACGTACATATACATGTACAAAAATAAAATAAATATTTTCATCATTTTTCGTAAAAGACGTGTTCTTACTTTTAACAAAGTTAGTTAATTCTACAAACATGTTCTGTTTGAACAAAAAATAGGTTACAATACATATTTGCAGAAAATGTAAAGTGCAACGGAGAATTTAAAAACATTAAGTTACGCAAAATGTATTTCACAATATATAACAATAAAGAATATACGATACCTTGTGAATCATTTCTTTCATTATTATTATTTGGTGTTTTATTAATATGTATTTGATATCTATCTTGTTCAATATATGAGAATTTACGTTTAATCCTATGCAACTAGAAGAAAGTTTATATAACCAAGCATGTATAAGTATATTGTTTAATAATTTATAATCTACAGGAACGATTGAATCGTTACGTTGAGTTTCTGAACAAACTTTAGCTTGAATTTTTATAATCTTTTTAACACAAGTGAGGCAATAAAGGAAAGTTAAGAAACAAAATTCTCCGTGCCACCGTGTCATTAATAACTTATGAATCGAGCTAATTTTAACGTAAACATGAAAGTTTAAAAAGCATACAAAATTTCTTTAAATATATTCCTAGCAATTCGTTGTAAACCTAATATCGTTTTTACGGGTTGTTAATTAGTTTTGAACACAGTCATTTGTAGTTTTATAATAAATTACTATGATAATTATAAATTTATCAATGTGTTCCTTATATTCTGATATTAAAATTTGAGATATGATTGAATATACGATAGTTGAAATAATTTCAAGATAATATAAAACAAACACTATATTCGGGTATTTTTTAATCATGCCAAAATATATTTAGATTGGCAGGAAGAACTAGCCAACATACCTAATGTAAGCGTTTTAATACAATTTGTTACACCTGTTCTTTCTCTGTGCCAGTGACAATATTGCGCCGAAACACGCTATCCTTAATGTGTTTTGCTACAAACTTGTGAAAATATCGATTTTCTTAAAATTTCGAGATACATTTAAGGTATTGGTTCACAGAACTCGTAATTCCCCATTTAATTATATAAGAACAGAAAATAGTAGGATCGTTTGCTGCAAGCATCGTGCATCGTACGTTCCTCCAGTTTCATTAACTATCACAGGATTCTACCTGGAGATGAATAGAAATCTGTTAGCAATACTATTAAAATCTATAGTCGTTAAGCAGAAATTTTCATTATTAAAATTGACGAAGGTACTCGAGGCTGTCGTTTCTCTTCTCTGCATAAGTTAAAGAAACAATGTTGCGCCATATCGTTTAAGATGCAGTCTCTATTTAGCTACGGTAATAAAATTTCTCCGCTAAAATAAACGTCTTTTTGTAGCGAAAATTCGAGTTAACTATTTTATAATATGTTTTCTGTAACTCATAACGTCAAATTCATAACATCAAAATTTATCAATAAATCTTAAATAATATCATATCATTACAAATCTACGGTACGTTAAGACGACTAATATCGATATTTTTTTCTCTTTTTTTTTAACAGAAATGTTGGAAACTAAATAAGTTACATATAATTTTCTTAGAGAAAATTGCAACTAAAAAGGTAAGTTCCGCAAAATCGTCGTACTGCTTGCTAGCCATTTCAAGGGAAATCGCTAATTGATGAGTTTGTAAATTATAAATCATCGCTTAAACTTTCGGTGAGTTGTATTATGTGGTGTAACATCGGTAATTACACATGTATAATATCCACGATTTGTTAGGAAACCACGATTTCTTGAACAAATTCAAAATTGAAAGTGAATGATTAGTTAAAGATAGAAATACAAAATAAATAACTTAAGAAACCTCGAAACTATGAAACTCGTTATATGTATCATGATCCAAAGAATCAGAAATACCAAGCAGATTGTCATAAAAAATAATTGAATCTTTTAGATAACGATATTATAATATGATTAAAAGCAAAGAAAAAAGTGAATAATTATTGCTATTATTGGAACGACGATATATTCTTATAAATTAATCGCGTATGACATTTATAATTCAGATTTCATAATATGTATTATATTTTAATGTTCAACTATCCGAAATTTTATGTTGCTCAGATATTTCACGTAGCCAGAGATGGAGAGTTGAGGTGGAAATAATTGCCATCTTCTATGACAGAATTATATTTAAAATATGATAGAGAAATTGAAGTTCGTCTTTGTGAAAGATGTATCCTACTGACATTGATTAGTGATTTCTAACATCACGACAACATGACACTTCATGTTCGAATTAAGATGAAAACAAGAAAAATATCAAATAATTCACGTTTAAATTTCCTACAAATGCATAAACACTGCAGTCTAAATAATCAGTTTGTTTGAAATCAGCATCCCGTTATCTTACCGTTTTTTCATAGGCGCGTACACGAAATTGAAGTAACATTTTACAATGGATGAAGTTGCAGATCTCGTAGTTGGGTTGGCAACGTTTCTCCCTCGATACCCAATAATTATCGGTATTGTAGGCCAACAATAAGTTATCCCGTTTGCGCGTAGTTAGGGGCCACTGCTCTTAGCACGTGTCGCGTCGCGAGGGTTGCACTCGCATACATTGCCACAGCATCCTCGATATAATTCGCCTGCTATTAGTAATACCATGCTGAAGTGAATGCTAAATGCGTCGTTTAGGTCGAACCATCGACGTAGAGCGTAAAGAGACAATGAGGAATATAACTCGAACCGATGCTATGCGATGCGACGCGACATCTCACGATCCCTTTCTGAGCAAACTTTTTTTAAAAAATGCCTGAAATATCACCTTTTAGAATATATACACATGTCATTTGTTTCCAATCTTCTGATATACTTAGACTTGCTCTAATGCTACCTATCGAAAATCGGAACGAACTTTCCGAACAGCCCAATATTTGAGAAAATAGATATTCAGTTGCAGGTATGTGTTTCAGTCTGTACAGTGATACTATTATGGAAATAATACAAGTTATAAAATGACACTATATAATAAAATAATACTAGCGGTACAACGTTTGTAATAAATCGAGGATGCGGATATCTCGAAATTGTCTCCGAACGTGCTTATGTATATAAAGATAAACCAATTTCGTGAGTAAATCGTTAACGTGACCCGTACAATCGAGACTTCTATCGATTCCGTAAGACGTTGCACAAAATGTTACTTAACAATTTCTAGAAAGTTACACGTCCCTTGTAGGCAGTTTCGGGTGAGTCCGTCGATAAGTAACGGTTCTCGATGAACTAGGGAAACTAAAATACGAAGTGAATCAGGTTCGAGGAAAATATAATTGTATACTCCACGTTATATCGGCGAAATGGTTGAAACGTCAGCTATATTATATCTCACCATGAGACTTCTGGTTCAAGGCGTTTCCTGCAAATGGTTTTCGAATTATAATGTTCTTTCCGTCTTCTCTGCGCCATGATATGCCAGGTGGAGGCACGCCTCTTGCACGACACGTTAGCTTCACCTGTACATGTTATGGAACCAAAATTATAAAGAGACAAAGAGACTTCGTTATTACCGGCCGCGGAATAAGGCCGGATCACGTATAAATGTTTGGAAAAATTAAAGTTGCAGGCTCGTGCGTGAAAACTATTCGAGCGAACTGTTGAACTGAATTTGTTGAAATGTTGTTCGATATTTCGCAAGGTAGATTGATTATTGGATAGATCAGACAAGTATTCAACGAGTAGGAACGGTTAAAAATGCTATATGCTTTACAATCACTGTTCTCATATAATTTACGAAAAATTACATTTTTTTCTGTTCGACTTCCTCTGATTCTTACTCTTTCATTTGAGATTTTATTCTACAAAAATTCACACAGATAAATACATAGCGTGCGTTATAATTTATATAGGGAAATTTCGAAAATTTATAATTAAAGGGAAAACAAAGGCGATAATTTAATTCTAAAATAACAAATTTTCGGAGGACGGAGAACGTCTCGGCTGACTTCAAAATTTTCATGACGTCAACTATTATGAAATGAAAATTTATGAAACTTTTGTATGAAATTATATGGCGCAATTCTTAATTATCGTTGAAAATCGTTTCTTTGCAAACTTAATAACCAGAGAAATGTATAGTTTCATATGGAATATTGTTCATTACTGAGTGATAAATTTTATCGCTACGTTTCACAATCTAATAATTGTTTTATTTTATTAGGTAAAACGCGTTTTGAAGTATTTTAAATTCTTTGTCGATAAAATTGCAGGCTTGTCATTCAAGATGAACCGTGTTGAAGAAAACTATAAGTAGCTTGAATTTATAATGCACAGTGCTTCTGTGTTGCGAGACTTTATAGCAAAAATATGTCATGCGATAAAATTAAATTTTCCCACCATCTTAGAAACCAATAAATTTTCTACTGTACCTAGCGAACAATACTAACAAAGATATATATCGCAAACGATCATTTTTAATAATTATGAAATCAATGAATATGATGCCAAGTAAGAGATGGATTCTGTTTAACGACGTTAAAAATATTACACATATTTGAATGATAAAATATATATTATTCATATGATTGAAAATAAATACAAGAGCATCACGTGAGACGCTACAGAAATCTCATTTACGACATTACACGTAAACTAAAAGTTGTCAGATATAAAAGAATGCTCCGACTTTTAAAATTGAGTGATTTTCTCGATATTATAATTATGCTTAAATGACATGACATAAATAATATTACGTAAATTTTTTACCAATAATTACCAAAGAACCACTGATAAAGCTCTGAGATTCGATATATTAAATTGGAACATTGTATTTCTAATATCACAATTGGAATTTAATTTGACATATCTTTACGACGTTTATGAATTTACGACCTATTTGATGAGAATTAAATAAATTAAATTAACTTAAAATTGATCGATATACGCGAGGTGTTTCTCAACCTCTTACACCAAATCTATGACCGCTATTTGTTATTTATTATTTCTTATTCGTTATTTGCCGTTACTCATTTTTCACGGGAATTTCACGTGCGAATGTTTCTTTCGAATTTGAAGAATCAGCTTACACTATGTTTAAGGGATGTAGCGAAAACCTAGGCTGAAGAACATGTCGAGAACAATCGGTCCTACTTGGTGTTCGAATGAAGCAAGTAAGTGACGTTGAAACGTATGTGTATATGCAGTACGAAAACAGCGCAGTGGAAGGAAGGACCGTCATGCACGAGTTCTCAAATCACGTAAAGCAATGGAGGACGCGTGAAAATACAGCAGAACGTCGATTGCGGTAGAACGATGAATAAATCAAGTTATCAGGCCAATTACATTTTTTTAATCGTTTTAAACCAAAAGCCAATTATTCCATCCTATATAATATTAAAATTTCTCGATACCGTAAGTGTAAGTAATAATATACTTTGAAGAATGACATTTCAGATTATCTCAATGTGACATGCATAAAACATTTATGCAAAAGATTGATTAGAAATTTATTTGACAAAAAGTGCGATTAATTAAACAAAATCGATATTAGGTAATAGTATTAACTGAAGGGAAACCAAAGGGAGAAAAATGATGCCTTTGAATAAAATTTCGTCGTTGAACGAAATGAGATAAAGTTCTCTCTATCAATTTAAGAATATCAAATACCGCTGATCAAATTGCAACCAATTTATCATTAGACAATAGTAAATGTTCAATTTAGTCGATGTTTCGAAGGTGGACCATGTACACGATTGACAATCGGTGAAATTCTATTGATTCGAAGTTTCGTAGCATATCTGAAAATAGAATCAGCTTAGAATTTCGTTCATTTCCAGGATGAGCTTTCCCCGTTACGAGTTGATAATCGATGCACTGAAATCAGTCGATCCCCTGTTTCGATTAAGATAATAAGGGTGGTTAATTGATTATAACACTGAGTTAACACGTTAACAATACATCTTTTATTCCAACAACTGTTTCTTGTAGAATATAAGTTTTAGAGATAACAGTTAAGATGCCGACTGATAGCCAGTAAGTTAAGGTCATTGACTGAACGGAGTACGCAATATAAGTAAAGATAGTGATTGATCAAAAAACGCAACGCAAGTGAAGTACGGCGACGATGATACCGCGGAGGAAAACTAGTGATGGGTGTGTCCAAGGGTACGGGATAAACGGATTCGTTGATGACAATTTTCGTTAGGAAAGTGAGGGCAACGGTCATTGGTGCTAATTGGTTGGTGAGTAAAGAACGGTGCTAGCCGCCGCCAAAAGAAGGTCGCTCGCGGGAGATATACGTGAAAAACCAGATTTCCTGTACTTTCCCGGAATGAACAATAACCCTAAGGACTGCTTCAACTTAAACATACTTGGGTGGTCTTAAGGACCTTAACTGTGAAAAATGTTAAAATTTATGTTGGGTCCTTAGGATTATTGAGGATATGCAATAAAGATATTTAGACATCTGGCGGACATCTTGCCCGAGGGGTAATTTTATGTAGAAGGCCACGGGACGTAACAATTACTATCACGATTAAATGCGAGTTAAATGTACGCGTATCGTATTTCTCGACTAAATTTAATGAGAAAGACTGATTAGCTATCAATTTACCTGCCCTCCTTCGCGTACCATGACGTCGCTAGATGTTTCTTCGGGAATAAAGTCCGGTGGCACGACAACCGACAATATACCTGTCTGAAAAGATATAATATTACCTTCTATCAGTTAATTTTATTCATTTATCACGCTGCTGATATTCATTTTATTAACAGAAAGATTTTGTAAATTCGACCAATCGTGGGGAGACGCGATCGCGGGGAGATGCGATCAACGGGAGTCGTAAATTCCCGTTACGATTCTAAGAATCGACACCGCGAATAGATCGATCCCCTGATTTCCGTTAAGATAATAGGGGTGGTTGAGGTGGTATAACTCTGTGATTAACAGTGTCATAAATTATGTATTTCCAACAACTTAGTACAATCACAAAAGTTAGTAACGCCGCTGCTTGTGAATGTGAGAACTGCCTTGCTTGTGAGTATAAGAACTCTTTGATTGAAACTGCCTTGGTTAGAACTGCCTTGATTTTGATTTGCCTTGGTTGTGAGTGTTAGAACTCCCTTGATTTGAACTCCTTTGATGTGAGTACTAGAACTCCTTGAATGTGAGTGCTAGAACTCCTTGAATATAAGTGTTAGAATTCCTTGAATGTGACTGTTAGAACTCCTTGATTATGAATGTTAGAACATCTTGAATGGAACTGTCATATAACTGCCCTTCCGCTCTTATATACTTACGGAGGAAAGCTCGGTATGGGGGTGATTTTTGACCGATGGAAACTGATTCGTTGTTCATACTTTTCGTTATGAAAAGTGAGGACAAGGATCTGCGATACCCATTGGCTAAGACCAGCGTTGATGACTGAAGATGGGAGGAGTAAGCATCCTACCAACGTGACTCATGGGAAAATCCAGACATTTCTATTAGGTAAATCTCTGGTTTTCTCCATTGTATAATTACCGGTTTTCCCATTACATAATTGCCGGTTTTTTTCCATTATATAACTTCCAGCTTTCTCCGCAAATTGTAAGAACGTATAGTAGACATAAGGACTTTTCAGCACTCCCCTAGACAAGGATGGAACACATATAAATGGTAAGGCACTGTCGCCTTTCGGCGGCATTTACCAGATTTTTTGGGGAGCACGAGGCGGGTACGGGTTCTCAGGGCGTAGGACCACGCACTGGGAAACCCCGATGAATCTGAACTTTCTCCTATAGCTGGGTGGTGGCTGGCACCCGCCACTGGCCGACCCGGTGCGGAGAACTTCGGAGAAGTTGGTGGGCCCATATCTGCCAAGACCGCTCACCTCACCTTCTTGTGGGGTTCCCTGTCACCCTGCACCGGCCTTGACCGGGGTAGCGTGAGTGACACCAGGATGGAAACCCTTGATGACGACCTCGGCGATACTCTTTCTGAACTATGGATAGCAAAACGAATCAGAAAATCGTTTACGGTGCAGGGGAGGGATACCCCAGTACGGGCGCAGCTGCGGGTTGTAAAGCGGGCCCCGCTGCGTCGTCATCGAGCAACCGTGGCCGTCCGGGGGTGGGCCGCCAGGCCCCCGGTCGCGTTGATGCGTCTGGCGAGGAGGACGCGCGAGCGGGGGCTCTCGGAGGGGATCGGGGGAACCCGACATTGTGAACCTCGGCTCAGGACCTTCGTGGGGTAGGACGCGGCGGAGGCGCGGCGGCGGCAGGGGGGTGAGATCCGACGACGAAATGTCGTTGTGTCCTTCCTTTCCGGCCGTTGCGGGCGCGCTCGGCAAGCGGTCGTACCGCAAGAATGCCGGGCCCGCTAAAGGCACCGCATCCGCCGCCAACGGTCGTGGTGGAGGCACAGGACGCCGCATGTGGCGGGAGGACGCGTCCACGGGGGATTCGGACTCCGCGCTGCTGCCGGCTCCCGATAAAAGGAAGCAGAGAGGCGCGAGGTGCGGGGCGGACACCGACACCGACACCGACGCCGAGGCCGCCACGGTGGCCGCCACCGCCGCTACCATCTGTAGCGGTGTCGGCGGCGGCGACGAGGCGCCAAGCGATGAAGCGAAGACCGGACCGGTCGACAAACAGGCGACAACGAAGGACGCAGAACCGACCCACGGTCAGGGAGCCGAGGACAGCGCATACCTGCGGAGGAAGGTGCGCCTTCTGGAGAAAGAGATCAGCCGTATCCGAGAGACGGTGGAACGGTTGACCAGGGAACGCACGGAGAGGGCAGCGGAGGGCCCTAGTGGCGACGGTAAGGGACGGGAAGCGGGCATCACCTCTGCGAGGGGGACGAAAGGAAATACCCCCGGGGCCCCAACGGGAGAGATTATGAGTGTCCCTCCCCCACCACCCCCACACCCCTGGTCGACGTCGCGCCGTTTCCGCTGTCCCGACGGAATGGGGAGTAGTACACAAAGCAAGAAAACGGACAGATCCGGTGCTCCAGGAACTCGAGATTCGCGAGAGAATCTCAAGACCCTGTTCCTCCGTAAGTTGGAGGAGTGGTGGCGAGAGATAAAGCCAGGGGAAGCGATCCCCCGGCTGCGGACGCTGCTGCCGCCGCACGAACCGCGGAAGCACGGTCGCGGTCGGCAAGAAACACCTCGCAGTCGACCGTGGAGTCGTCGGCCGACGAGGTAGGATTGACCAACGTCATAGGAGGAGGAAGAGGGAGAGCGAGGCGAAAGAACAAAAAGCCAGCGGCGCAACCTCTTCCAACGGTCCATGCGCCGACCGAGAGTGCAAGAACCGAGGGATGGGTATCGTCGTCTTTGCCGTCGGCGACGCTGCGGACAGGGGCTTCGGCACACGGGGCGGCGGCCAGTAGTGGCGGACCAAAGGTGAGGACTTTCGCGGAGGTGGCCGCTCGGCCTCCGGTGCGTCCCCGCACGGGGTGACAATCCATGCGGGGAGTGGGTAGCAGCGTCGGAGCGGGAACTATCGGGAAAGGGAAGGGACGTACCGCTAGTGGGCGGGACGCGTGCGGGGAGAAAGTACCCGGCCTCCGCCCACCCCCACGATGTGCCGCAGTATCGCTCACCGTGAGGGACGGCTCGGGTTTCACATATAGCGATGCGATGTCGGTGGTGAGGAGGGAAGTCAGGCTCTCCGAACTTGACATCACGGAGCTGAGAAGAGGAAGGCGATCACGGGGGCGTTGCTGATCGAGATCCCAGGCCAGGACGCTGGGTGCAAGGCATCGCGACTGGCCGAGAGGATGGCGGCCACGTTGAAGGACTTGCCCGCCAAGGTAACCGTGCCGCGAAGGACGGCCGAGTTAAGAGTGACCGGACTGGAGGACTCGGTCACCCCGGAGGAGGTGGCGGCCGCCGTTGCCGAGGCCGGGGGCTGCCGCGCCGACGAGGTCAATGTAGCAGCCATACGCTTCACTCCTCGGGGCCTCGAGTCGGTGTGGCTACGCTGCCCGCTGGCAGCGGCCAGGAAAGTCAGCGGAAGAGGGGACGCCTGATCAGGAGGCAAAATCACTATAAATTGGTCAGCGGCGAGGGTTTCCCCTCTCCCGGCGCGACAACACCAATGCTTTAGGTGCATGGAGTCGAGTCACGTGCGCAGGGACTGTACGTCAACGATCGACCGTTCGGAGCGCTGCTATCGGTGTGGGACGGAAGGACATCGCGCCAGGGACTGCTCGGCGCAAGTACCTAAATGACCTGTGTGCACGGACCTAGGACTGCCCGTGTCGGACCGTATGGGGTCGCCGGCATGTAAACCGCTGGCCCATACGAAGAGGGCCGCGCAGGAGGCAAGGACCGACCCAGGCGACGGCGGGGACGCAGCGACGAGGAAGAAAACGACACCGCCGTCAACTGCCCCACGAAGGCCAGAAGAGAGGACGGAGAGGTCGGACGCATCGACTGCGAGGGGAAAGGCCCGGAGACGGAGGCCATGGAGACGGAGCCTTCCCCGACTTGAGCGGAGGAAGAAGAGGAGGATAGCTGCTCTTGCAGTGTAACCTTAATCGCTCCCGCGGGGCTCAGGACTTAATGTTCCAGAGCCTGATGGAGCTGCGGATCGTTCTGGCAGCCGTGGACGAGCCATACAACATTCACGACGTGTCACGGGGCGCTGGGGATCCAATAGGCTCGTTCGCTGTATTCTGGAACGGGATCGCGGGAGCCCGCCCCCCGCTGCTCGGTGAACGAGCAGGGATGGGGCTTCGTGGCCGTGAAATGGGGCGACCTGGCCGTGGTGGCCGTCTATGTGTCGCCCAACATCAGCTGGACGGAATACGCCTCCTTAATGGACGGACTCGCGACTTGCGCGAGGCGTTTGGGTGTCTGCCCGGCACTGGTCCTCGGGGACTTCAACGCTCACTCAACGGCGTGGGGCTGCCGTAGGACCAACGGAAGGGGGCGCGACGTGCATGACTGGGCGGCCGCACTCGACATCCGGCTTATGAACCGGGGGTCGACCAGCACGTGCATGGCTTGGCGGGGCGAGTCCATAGTGGACATCACGTGGGCAAACCCTGCCGCATCCCGCCGTGTTTCCGGGTGGGACGTGTCCCCGGAGGAGACCCTCTCGGACCACCTCTACATCTTGATAGAGGTGGCGGTTGGTGGTACGATAGGCGACCGTTCGTTCGACGCGTACGGACTCACCGGCCCACCGAGAAGGAGAAGAAGATTCCCACGGTGGGCGGTCACCCACCGCGACGAGGACATCATGGCAGCGGCCGCTATAGCCATCGCCTGGCTAGTGGAATCCCCGACCGACGAAGACGCGGAGGAGGGAGCGACCCGGCAGAGACGCGACATGCACGCGATTTGCGATTCATGTATGCCGCGGTCCGGTACACCAGACCCCGTCGCAGAAGGCTGGAGGACAAGGTCACGGTGGCTCGTCTGTAAGAGGCCTACCGCAAAGCGCGGAGACCCCTGTGACAAGCCATCAAGGAGGCGAAGAAACGGGCTTGGGGCGAGCTTCTGGCCAGCCTCGACTCCGATCCCTGAGGGCGCCCTTACAAGATGGTATTAAACAAACTCCGCCCATGGGCGCCTCCCGCAGCGGAGAGCATGGACCCTCGGTTCCTGGGGGAGGTTGTCGGCACCCTGTTCCCGGAATCGGCGAACGAGGAAGATGGCAGGTTCACCGATGAGGAGGAGCAGGAGCCTCAACCGCCGGAGTAAGCGCCACGTGACATCGCAGGAAATTGGTGCCCGGAATTGAGGATCACCGAGGAATAATTGGCCCGGGCCGTCGGGAAGATCGGAGCGCGGAAAGCTCCGGGTCCCGTCGGAGTCCCGGCCTGCCTGTGAAAGGACGTCGCCGGGGTCTTGGCCTCGAGATTAATGCGTCTATTCGACAGATGCCTATCTCGGGGCGAATTCTGCTGCCAAAGCCGAGACGCTCTCCGGACTCGCCTTCCGCCTTTCGGCCGGTGTGCCTTTTGGACGAGGCTGGCAAGCTGCTAGAGAGAGTTGAGACGGCCGGCCTCGAGTCACATTTGTCCCGTGGTGATCCCGGACTGCACGGCAGCCAGTTTGGCTTCCGGAGGGGACGGTCTACGGCCGACGCGGTTGCCCGTGTCCGCTCCCTGGTCGAGGGGGCCGAACGGCGTGGTTGCGTGGCGTTGGTTGTGTCGCTGGACGTGGTCAACGCCTTCAACAGCACCCCTTGGGACGACGCGGTGCTCCGGGCGCCGATGCCTCCGGACTCGGAACTGGCGCGCAACGCTGACGACACTTGGGTGCTGGTTTGGGGCATGGCGTGGGATAGAACCGTCCGTCTGGCGGAGCTGGCGGTGGCCTGCGTGGTCGCCGCAATCAAGGGATTGGGGCTGAGGGTGTCCCCTGTGAAGTCCGAGGCAATGTGGTTCTGCCACATCGCGGCCGATCGCGTGACGCCTCCGGCGGGCTATCGCCTGAGGTTGGAGGAGGCTGAGAGCCGGGTCGGAACCAGCATGAAATATCTGGGCCTGACCCTCGACAGTCACTGGACCTTCGGCGCTCACTTCGAGCGCCTGGCACCGTCTGTCTAGGCGACGGCGAACGCATTAGGACGTTTGGTATTTGGGTTGGGCGGGCTCGGCGTCGGGGTGCACCGGCTGTACGCCAGCGTGGTGCGATCGAGGCTCCTCTATGGAGCGCCGATCTAGGCGGAGGACCGGATTGCCAGCCGCCGCAGCCTCCAGAAGGTCATGAGGTTGCACTCCGGATTTCCCCCGTTCGAATTGCGGGCCCTGAGATGCCGCAAGATTTATCTCCACACTCGGGGGCTGTCGGACGGGGTCGGCCCGATGGGCGCCGACGTTAAGATTCGGGCTCGTCTGGCCCTGCTCGACAGATGACGTGCCCGCCTCGACATGAGAGCGGGCGCGCCGGGGCTAAGGGTCCTCGAGGCCGTCCTTCCAAACTGGGACGTATGGTTGGGCGGGGGCGTGCCTCCTCTGACTTACAGGGTGACGCAGATGCTTACCGGACACGGGTGCTTTGGTGAATGCCTGCACCTAATCGGGAAAGAGGCGACCACGCGTTGCCACCACTGCGATGCGAGCGTGGACTCGGCGCAGCACACGCTGGAGTACTGTCCGGCGTGGGCGCGGCCGCGCCACGACCTCATTTCGGAAATCAGACGGGACCTCTCTCTGCCGATGATCCTCGAGGCGCTGTTGACGAGCGAGAGTGGGAGGAGGGCTGCGACCTCCTCCTGTGAGCAGGTTATGCTTCGGAAGGAAGTAGCAGAGAGAGTGAGGGTCCGGAACTCTCATCCCGAGAGGATCGGCCGGCGAGGGCGCGGCAGAGGCCGTGGACGTGGAGGCGTGCTGGGCCCGCCGCGCCCTTCGGCGGGTGTCAAACTTAGACGCTGGTAGATCAGTGCCTCGGGGCCGCCACGCAGTCTGGCAGGGGAACCAGACTGCCTTGAATGGCGGCCACGGTAACGAGGTGCGGTGTGACGTGACCGCATACCGCTCCATTACAGGCTGTGTTTTATGCGCGGGTGGGGGGGGGCGATGTGTCGCTCACACATAGCTCCGCAGGGAGGACTCGCTTATGTGAGTCTATGGGGGCTGGCAAACCCACGTTCCCGCAGCCAGGAGGACCGTCGGGGACAAGCGTCCCCGCTTACGTGAGTCCTTATGTACACCGCAGGGAAGGTCGCCGGGAGTGTAAGGCGTTTAGCCTTAAGGCCTTGGGTAGTAGCGCACCCACGATCCTGATGCGAAGGGTGGGACCGTCGGGATAAATTTCCGGGTACACTGTACCTTGAGGCCCCCGCTTACGTGAGTCCTATCTGGGTCTGCCGAGCACGGTTAGCAGGTCGCCGGCCGGCAGTGACGTGGCCGTACATCCACACGATAGTCCCACCAATGACTAAGAATGGTACCACGGGGGTCGAGATGCAGCCCGGAGGGAGTAGCGACCCCTCTGCTCGGCCAATTTATGGGTAAGGACTCGTGGTGGCAGTGGTTGATGGCCAAGATGCTGGCANAGAGGGCCGAATCTAAGGTGTATTGGCTCCACCGAATGGCCTTCGGCGGGTGAGCAGCGTCCCAACTGCTCCGGAACCGTCCTGGAGAGACGGTAGGGCTTAGAATGTGCCCCGTTCGACCTCAGACGAGCGACAGCCCCTGCAGGCTTAGCTAATAAGGTAACAAGGTACTGGATGCCTTGTGCGATGGTTGGGCGTCAATCCCAACCCCTACGGCCCTAGGGGTGCCCGTGTGCTGTATGGATTCTATATCCGAGGAAAGTACCCGTTAACAAATCATACTATGTGTCGCTCACACCGGTTCACGGGCCTCTCTCGATCGCAGCCGGAATAGTCATCGTGGAGGTTTTAGTCGGTTGGAGTCCGGCACTACCACGCCGTTTCCCTCCAGAAGCGGCCTGGTGTCCTTGCTGATTTCCTCCACGTTAATAAAAAAAAAGTACAAGTTATAAACCGAAAAAACTTGCAGGATTAACGTTTCCTGCAGGTTTATAAGACTCGGTTTATGGTGGGACCTTATGTTTATTGATGGTATTTTTATTGGTGCTTGGGCCTTGACGGTCAGACAATAAAGAACGTCGCGCGGACCTTTTAACGCGACATAACAGATTTAAAGCTCGAAGAAATAATCTTTTTTGTAAAAAAAGCAACGACTATTAATTTTTATTTATGAAGGTCTTATCCAAAAAGTTTTATTTCATTCAATATCAAATATTGAGCGCATTAGCAATGCACAAACAAGCTTCGTATTTCTGTGATAATAATACGTTACTGTTTCGGGGAAAAATTGGTAAAGCTGAAAATATAACGATGAATGTTCGTTATTAATACCGTGTCTAGCCGATATAATTGTCGTATATTTTATGTCATGTGTCGATTAATTAATACACGAGCAAATGGAAAGAGGTGAGGTTCATGCGTGTTGAAAGAACTGAAAAGTCACGAGTGAACATATCTTTCTAACAAGATACTTTTCTAACAGGATGTCCGTTGGAATCACACGATACTGGCAATTTCTCTCTTACCCCAGTCAAGTTCTTTAAATTAACAGACCTCTAGAATAAAAGATTTGAACGCATATCAATAAAATTCCCTGTATTTTCGACAGATCTATCCCCTTATTTCTTTTGAGATAATAGGGGTAATTGATGTGATATAACACTGTGATTAACGTGTTATAATATTTACCGTCGTAGACGACTGTTTGACGGATGAAGACCCGATAGAGATACATTGACTGATCTGTAGGTGAGATCAAGTACGAGTAGATATGTTGATGACTTGATGTCGTGGTATTCAGAGTATATCGAACTAATCTCGGGGAAACAATTGAGTAGACTCCTCTAGTGTCGTAGAAGAAGTTAAGTTGAGCTTCCTTGTGTTGTAGAAAAAGAAGTTGACGTTCCTGGTGTAGTAGAAGAAGTAGTTGATTCTTCTGGTGTAGAAGAAGTAGTAGTTGACCCTCCTGATGTAATAGAAGAAGTGAAGTCCGTTCTCGTGTTATTACGGAGGAAAGCTCGGTGTGGGTGTGGCTTTTGAATTAAGAACGCGGATTCGTGTTCAAACTTTTCGTCAGGAAAGTGAGGGTAACGATCCGCGATGCCCATTGGTTATGATCCACATTAATGAATGAAGAGGAGGAGGAATCCTTCTACCGACATGGCTCGTGGGTGACCTTGTTCATGGGAAAAACCTGCTTTTCCGTTAGACAAATTCCACTTTTTCCGTTATGTAACTACCCGCTTTCTCCGTAACTTTTAAGAGCGCCTAATAAACCCAAGGACTTTTTTAAGAACCAGCCATAAACCGAAAACACTTCTAGGATTAGAAAATCCTACAGGGCAAACAGATTAAATTAAAAAACATGTGTTAAAACAATTAAGTTAAAAAGTTAAAGTTTATGGTGGGTCCTTAGGTTTATTGAGGGTTGGAATGACGGTACGTGGACCGTAGGCTGCCAGGCAACGAAGGACGTTACACGGACCATCTCATCCCCGATGAACTCGAAATCAAGCCCTTTCTTACCGAATCTCTAAATTATATCCATGCGCATTACTCTTCGTGAGCGAGACTGAATAATGTAAGAACTCCTAAATCCTGACTGTATTTCACTTTCTTTAACCCTCGCTGCAGTAGAAGCTGGAGCAACTATTATGGGGTTGTAAAGCTGCGCGAGCAAGGGGCATACGAGCTACGCTGGACGCGATGACGATGCCGACGTTGATGTTGCCAATGCGTATCACGGCTTTCCATTAATTAACGGTATACTGCCGAAAGGTATAATACGTAACAGTCGACCTATCGGGTGATGTCGAATATTGTTGCGCTGGATAACAATCCTCGCATAAATTTTTTACCATCATTTAAACTATTTTCGACATCTCGAAAATTCGATATCTTTTATTTGTCCGTTATCTTTCGTAGAATACTGATTACTGATGTTTTACGATGGACGAGCGTCCTTTTCTGGTTTCTTCCAAATACGCATTCGTTGCTTCCTTGCATGAAAAGATTTATTACACCTGGTGCGCGCTGATTGATTGCGAAAAGATTCGTTCAGGAATGTTTCACTAAAGACGGTCTTTTCCTGCTTGTGAATGATTCCTGAACCAAGCAAAAATAGGTAAGCACTCTGCGCCTCTTCTCCATAAATACCGATTATTGAAATAAGTATTACAGTGATCATTTTCTTGAAACCTTCTAGTAATTTAAAAAACTGAAGAGCTATTTAATCGAAGTTAAAGTCTCTCCGATCTGTAGGGGAAACCTATAGGTTTCGAAGTGGTGCTGGTTATAGACGCGATACTTGTAATGGTCTTGAATTATCGACAGTAGTGAAGCAGCACCATGCACGAACAATTGTAATAAGCGGAAAGCCTTACTAGACGTCACGAGTATCTCTTATTAACGAACAAGCTGTTATATTATTTAACGAAATGTCATAATTCCTTTCAGAGATTTGTAAAGAAGTGGACATAGCACGCGCAAGTTCAGCCTGCGCCGGGTCTTTCCGAAATGATGTTGACATCAAATGACAGGACATCGCGTCGCGTCGTTGCTACAGTCGAAGGACTTGTTTCCACCCTAATATCTTTCTACTCCACTCACAGTTTAAGGACGCCATCCAACAGTCAGCAGAACGCGGAGGCATCTGCTCTTACGTCCTTCCGCGAGGTGTGCGCGTAATTGCGAGAATGCAGTCTACGTTACGACGAAAATTCAATCGTTATAACCGAGTTGTGTCGCAAGCCACCGATCTGTTTGAAACAATTTCAACGAATACGTTACTAAGTAGAGGTAAGCGAGCAAATGTGTGTACCTTTCTCGTTCTTTGTTTCTTCGTGGCACCCTTGCCTCTGCCACATAACATGGCAGGCACGTGCCCAAGCGCGTAACTTGTCGGTGTCACGAATGAATTATGAAACTTGTAATAATATACGTAATAATGTAATAATCCTCATTGTTATTTTATATCTTCCTTCCATGAATATCAATCAACTACGCCAGAGATTATGTTTTAACAATAAAATTGGTGTACCAAATGCGCATTAAAAAATTCGATTATTCTATTAAGTATATCCAAATCCAATCTGTGGATGAAGTCCCGGAATGAAGTTTAACGTATAATTTAGCATTGGGTCATTTGGAAAATTCAAAATTCAATTGCTGTTTCAATTATTCGAATACATTCAAACAACTCATCTGCTCTATTAAAATCACTTCCGACATTATAATTTTATCTCAATTCGGATTCAGTTTCAATCATTCGTTGAATTCAACTCGCCTTGTTTCCTACAGATTTCTAAGTATCATTCTTTCTTTTGTACAATACAACGTAGCGTATATTCAACGTATTGTAAAATTATATAAAGATACTTTGTAAATTGATGTCCTTTTGTTAGTATTAGATACGCGTTTATTTCTTTCTGAAAGATAAATGTAACTTTAGACTAAATATTAATGTGTAATTAAGATATTTTCAAAGAAATATCTTCGTTTTGCGATGATCTGTAATAATAAACTAAAAACAACTTGACATCCATTCCACCTTTTGTGCTTTCTTTGCGGCCAAGTGAATGGAGAGTATCCTATTATATCCTAAGAACCATGTTTACTTCATCAACTAGGAAATATTTTCACCTGGATTTAATGAATAGTTTTCAAATGTTTTCAGGAAAAGGTAGTACCTTCTTACCATTGAAAAATCATCTTTGAAATGAAAAGATAATATGTTTTGCAAATATTTTATTCAAAAAAATGGCACGTTGCCACTGAACTTTGAACAATTGTGGTTTTTCGATTATTAAATTTTTCTTCGTATTAAAGTTGGCATTTACAATACAGAGTTAATCGAGCTAATTCTTTGATAAATCATTATCCTTGAACGATATCGAAGAGTAAGTACTAGCTAATTCGTGTTACAGATATGTTTTACATACATTCGGCCTCGCAAATATTCAAACATTAGCATAACTTTGACTTCTATGTTCTATATGCAAAATACATAAAGATAAAACAAAAAAAAAAATAGATAAACTGTTGAGATATGTATAATTTTGTGTGCTGGACTAGGTCAAATGCATAGTAGAGATGTTCGTATGTGAGTATCAGTGTGTGGAGTTATGTGTGTGCGCGGCGTCTGAAAAACAGACGAATGTAAACAGTTCAGTCGGTTAACCGTCGATTAAAGGTCGGGTATGGAAGAAGGTGCTGAGACGCGTGCAAGTATGTATCGATGAATATTCTAGAAATCGTCCGTAAAATAAATAAATATATGTCTACGTTAATGTTAATCACAAGTGTAAATTCAATCTTTCCATAACAATATTTCGCCCATCAAGATCCACAATTCTTAACAAAAACAACAAAAATATTTTACAGTATATTGAAGTATAATATGTAGATGTCAGAATATAAAAAGTTTTTGATGTAAAACAAATCGTTATTTAAATATTAAAAGAAATGTTGCGAAAAGTGAATTTTCATATCTCACATATATTCGGACGCTACAAGCTGATGTTAAAAAAACTAAAATGGCGCTTTTTTTTATAAAAGTTTAATATTTTGTGCGATACCCCTTTTGTTCCACACGTTTGAAGCAGTTTAATGTTGTATTTTATTCCTCTGTTGGACGAACGTATCATTTTTCTTTAGTATTTATTGTTGTTTTTTACTAACTCTACGGTCCAGTTCATTATATTTACTCAAGATGCCTTTTCTGCCCTTTCACGATTCTATAAAGAATGCTCAAGTACCCTAAGCACCGCAATTGCAAAGCTATTGGAAAGAGCTGAAGTAAAGCATTACAGCATCGTCTGTGTCACCCAAAGTGTCTTCGCTATCTTCTCCTAGAACAGTTCGGAACTTTACATTTCCTTGCAATATCACGTTATACTATACAAAAAATGTCTCGTCGCGTCTTTTGTAGTGAGTCTCGATAAAATTTTGACCATGCATTCAATGCACAATTCAATATTCTCTAATTATTCCCATATTTCGCTATTCATACAAACAGGATTGTAGAACCGACCACTCCATGAATAAGTACATGAAGACATTCGCCGTTACAGCACGAGGACTGGAAGGAAGTACAATTAGTGGGAATCAGACTGTTTGGAAATTTTCTATTATTTCATCATCTTTACATTTTTTTCATCATCTTTTTTTTCATATGCGATAATGCAATTCCCAATACGCCGATTTATAATTTGCTTCTGTGTGCTTTCTTTGTCGATTACAGAGTTGAAACTTGCACATCGTATTGGACTCGTTCCGACGAGAACAATATGCAGGGAACAGGAAAGAACGGATGAAAAAAAAGGATAAAGTATGTTATTTCAATGGTCATGGAAAATTCGGATAAATCTAGGCTAATAATATGTAAAAATTTAATTCTTATACACGATCAAAATTGATATTATTTCCAATTTCCTTTTATAAGGCCGAAATTCAAAGATCACCCAATAATGCTTCGAGAATGTTAACATTGCATAAAGTAAAGCGAAAACATGTATCTATAATCTCATAATATCTAATAATTTATGAGAAGATTAAAAATTTTCTTTGTTACGCAAGGATGACATGGAAAAGTGATACTATAGCTACAGCCTGACCGATTCCTTAAAACTATTTATCGTGAATCGACTCAGTGAATATTAATGACATAAAGGGCTTCTCTCCATTAAACATATTACGCAAACCAACAAGATGAGATTCCTTTCATCGCATCTCCCGTAAGCATATTTCCTTCCGAGGCGTATTTTGTGAACCGCGGAGTCGGCACAGCTCGTACTCGAGAGAAGTCACCACGTGCGAAATACGGTTAGCCGAAATGAAACTGCTCATAGAAACTCCTGGAGGGAACTGCTGAAGAGTGATGTCGAGTTTTCCCATTCGACCGTGGCATACAAAATGAGTGCGGGGCGGGACCATTCGGAGTTGATCTATTATTACTGTAACGCTTTCATTTCTCTTTAGACAGAAGAAACCTGTATTCAAGTTCGAAGGGATTTCCATTGATTGACTAAAGCCCTATTTTCCACTTACCACTAGTCTCACGTAACTCGCCAAGTAACGAATCCGCGGTCAACGGGATGGCGAATGTATTATTTTCGTCAAAGTCCAAGTTGAACTATATGTTAAAGCGCGAAATATTCACGGATCGTAGAAACGTTACTTAACTCGATGATGCGATCGTATGCGAGAGAGCGTCTCTCCGTCACGGTGACGCAGCGAAGGAAAACTAGGATGGGGTGTGTCTAAGGGTACGAGATCATCGGATTCGTGGAGAAAAGTCTTCGTTCGGAAAGTGAGAGAAATTTACGTTGCTGTTAATTGGTCAATTTCCATGTTGGTGGCTAGAGAAGGATGCTCCTTGAGGGAAAGTTTCTAGCGAGAAGCGTCGTTCGTGAGAAAAATAGATTTCTCCTATCTTCCCGTAGTTGAAACGAGGACTGTTTGTCTGTTTGAAGGACCTTAGTTAACAAAATCCTAAAATTTATAGTATATCCTCAGGCTAGCGGAACAGGTACTGTGGAGATGTATCGACGTCTGGTAATCATCTTGCCCGAAGAATAGGATCTGTGTGTGGCGAGCCACGAGACAGAAACCGTTGGAATGATTACTGTCGCGTGCCGCTATAACTATTTCTTTTTAAGGGGAGCCATACTATTACTCCATACCTTTGTTAGGCAAAACGTTCATCCCTTGACCGCAGCTACGTTCGGCGACTGGTTGTCGCTTCGAGCCCAAGCTCATTATCACAAATCTCGAACAAATATGATCGGATTGAATGACGACAATTGCTTAATTACGGCTATGATTAGAATCTAGATTATAATGTTAAGAGATTTTTCCAAAGTTCCAAAGGGAAGGCTTCGGTGTCCTTTCATCTCCGGAAAGACACCGGAGCCTTCCCTTTGGAACTTCGGGAAAACTCCTTAATACTGTAATCTAGATTCTAACGTAGCTGTAATTAAACAAATGTCGTCGTCTAACCGAATTGTATTTGTTTGAGATTTATGATAGTGAGCTTGGGCTCGAGGCGACAACCAGTCGCCGAACGTAACCGCGGTCAAGGGATGAACGTTTTGCCTAACAAAGGCATGGAAGTAATTCTAGAGCTCTTCTTAAAAAAAGGAAATAGTTGTAGCGACACTCGACAGTAAACATCCTAACGGTTTCTGTCCCGTGGCTCGCCACACGCAGACTCTATTCTTCGAGTAAGACGATTACCAGATGTCGATGCGTCTCCACAGTACAAGTTCAGCTAGCCCGGGGACCCGCTATAAATCTTAAGATTTATTTAACTAAAGTCCTTCAAACGGACAAACAGTCTTTGTTACAACTATGGGAAGTTGGGAGAAATCTATCTTTCCCACGAACGACGCTTCCCGCTAGCAACTTTCTCTTAAGGGCGGCTAGCACCCTTCCCTAACCACCGACATGGAAATTGATCAATTAACAGTAACGTCAATTTCCCTCACTTTCCGAACGAAGACTTTTCTCCACGAATCCGATGATCTCGTGCCCTTAGACACACCCCATATAGTTTTCCTCGGTGGCATCACCGAGACGGAGAGTCATTTTCTTGCACGATCTCATTGACGAAAAGAATACTGCCTTTACGATCAGTGAATATTTCACGTCTTGTTAACAAAGAGTCAGACTTGAACTTTGCGAGGACGTACCTCTATCATCCCGTTAGCCGCGGATTCGTTATGGAACCTAGGATCATTGTCATTAGCTTCTCGAGTATCTGATTATCGCGGTTACTTGTCAGATTCTGTGACAATCATACTTGCACTAGCAGATATCTTCTCTATTGCATAACGACAACATCTAATCTGAGTGTGGATTCGTTTCGCGCCCACAACCCTAGACCAAATCTTAACGTCTCCCCGACATATATAATTAAATATACATAATATATACATGTAATATTATTATATCATAATATTTAATACTGTAAGCTACAATAGCTTTAATAAAAACAATTTATATATACACACACATATACTATTACTATATAGTATTATATAGCATTATAAGTTAATAGTGTTATATGTTAAAATGTTCTCAGTGAGTAAAATAAGTAAAAGGACATTCAACCGCGTACGACTGTTTTGCACGTGGATATAGCACGTCTATATTCCATATACTTTGTACCTGCACGCGATCTGATCTGTCGGAGTGAGTCGCACCTTGACTACTTAATTGCGCATAACCAGTTGTCGCGGCAGGATGAATAAAAATTATGATATGGATGATAATGATAATGGATTTCGTAGTCGCGCGACTAATTACAAGTAAAAACGAGCCCTAAGGCTGATTTCACATGGGGATATACGTTAATGTCACCATTTGTTTTAATGTTTCGCGTATTGCGATACTTGCGTTTCACGGAAATCATTGTGTGCACGCTTCCATTGGTGTATGTGTGTATTAAGTATTTATCATACACTTATCGCGCTACACATATGCCCGTGTGAAGTTAGTTTAACGCATTTTCGACTATGTTTCTCCCGTTCATTACTTCTAGATCTTGTAATGATCAAAATGAGGGAGCAGGTCTTAAGTTGGTAACAATTACTATTTCTTCTCTCTCTCTCTCTCTCTCTCTCTCTTTCAAGAAGAAGAGAGGAAAGATTGCTGGACAACAACGAAAGTCTGGATTCGATCTGAAATGTAGGAAAATTAGATCTCAAAAGAGAAACTCGACTCTATCTCGAGCTATATCACACTTTGTCGAGGCGAAATGAGTATACGAGGGGAAGCTATAGGGAAGAAAAAAGGGTCGTACAATTTACACAGTAACGTGTATGTTGGTGCAGCCATGCTTTGATACCAAAAGGTACAGCTTCCTTGTGGGACGTCGAAAGAATGAAAAGTGACGTTTGTCCGTTACAGAAAATAGATCCATAAGTACCCTATTTTCCTCGTGCTCGGACCTTAAAAAATACTCCATTTTCCTTAAATTTACAGCACAATTGAGATGTAAAACAGTGACGTAATAAAGAATGAAAGGGAACCATAAAGAATAATATATGCATAATATGCATCGATATGCGGTTCAATTTTATTTTTGAAAACATCCGTGTTTCCACGACTAGCAAACACGAAAGTAGCCAAGTTTAACGAAGAAAAATAATCCAGCAGATTTTACTTTCATAAGCATCTCCAACGGAAAACGTAGCTCGTAAAAGAAAAGTTTTGTAACAACAATGGGAGGTTAAGGGGAAATTGGAGATCTTGGAGTATTTATAAACTAACAAAAGGTTTTATTACAAAAATGTCTATATCAAGAAAACCCACGCTATTTTAAACAATATGTTATTATTTTAACAAATTCGTATAGTTTATAGTGCCTTAAAATAAAGATCTCCCAACTATATATAATAATAGTGACGTAATTCAAAAGAAAGTTACGTCTAAACTCACAGTAAACTTCTCTGACATAATATTTCAATACTTATAGAAATTTTATTATTATAAAATATCGACATGTTATATTTGATAAGAATCTAAAATGCAATAATGTATTTAACACTAAACCTACCAGTGCTGGACAAACTGACCATTTACACATTTTTTCAGGAATTTAACCATATTTAAACGTTATTATATCGCTTCATAATTTATGACTTTTTATAAAACATGCATATAACATATTTTTTGGTTTTTACTTCGTTTGATTTTTTTCTAAGAAAAAATTGTATTCTGTCCTGCCTATCGCGGGCGGTCAATTTGACCGGTCGATAAAATATTTTATTTACTCTTAAAATAAATGCAATCAGTACAAATAAAAGGCTATATCAAGGTCAGATTACAAACAAAATCAATAATAAGAATTAATAACAACTGTTACGCCCGTAATGTTGTTATACACAATAATCCATCTCTCGATCAAGATGGCCACCAGGTGTCAAAACATATCAACTCAGGTCCATAATAACCCTAAGGAACCGCCATAAAATTTAGCATTTTTTTACGGTCAATTGTTACAAACATTTTAAAAGTTGAGAAGTTTCTTAGGGTTATTGCTCATTCCAATAAAACACGGGTAAAACGGGGTTTACCCATGTTCAACGGTCAATTCCACCCTCGAGCAACCGTTGGTGGAGAACGGCCAGCACCCATCAATATTTTCATATAAATATCGCCGTTACAGACCATATTCTTACTTGCTATCGTCCTTTTGACCAGAATACATCTCAGTTTGTTTGTCAATCAGTCGACATCTAAACTTGTTAATCTAAACTTGTACTTGTACATCTAAAACTCAGACAGAAAGCATCTCAGAGCGCTTTGTGTAAAGTTGCTGTAAAAGAAAAAATAAAGCATTTATAATTTGACAATAGTTTTGTATTTCGTATATGGTATTACTCTGTGATAAATATTTACCCTAAAAATGTCAAGACTTTCCAAAAAAAAAAAAAAAAAAAAAATTATTAAAAAGAATAACGGACATAAAAGAAGACCGTTTAGTATGCTTTGAACAAGACACTTCAGCAACTGAAAACAGTATGGAAACACATGAAAAGCTATTTACAACTGAACCAGAGTTGAATATTGTAAATAAGCTTTCACGTTCAGGGCAATAAGGAAAGAAAGTATCGTTGACATCAGAGAGTGAGACTGATGTAGAGAACCAATGTATCGAAACTGGGCCCGATGGAACAGTTTAGAAAGAAATAGATGCAAGTCCCAAACCTGGCAGGGCATCAGTTCATAATATTTTTAGGGATATGCCAAATGGCATATAATGAAAGGACAAGTAAAGACGACATTTTATCTTATCATTAATCACCGTATAAGAGATGATATAATAAAATGTACGGAAGAAGAAGCATTTAGAGTATTGGGGACTAAGAAGGAGCTAGATAGAACAAAACTAGATGCCCATTTATAGATGACATTTATTGCCCGTGGTGCATATCAGGCAAAGAATTTAGATGTCTTATATTTGTGGAATAAAATTTGGCGACCTGGATTTTTTAAAAAAACAATGAGCAGAAATGACTTTGCTGAAATTATGAGGGTTATACGATTTCATAAGAAGAGCGAAAGAAGCTAACGTTTACGAACCAATAAATTTGCAGTGGTATTTACAGTATGTGACCGATTTATAGAGAAATCACAAAATTGTTATAAACCTGGTGCACACATTACTTTTATATAAAGAATCGCGAGAAAAAACCAAGCAATAAAACTACCAACAAGTTCAGATTCATTAAAATAAAAAACTTGTGAATTAAAAAATTGTAAAGGTTACAAAACTAAAAAAATCTCTTCAAGATGCGGGAAATATGTATGCTGAAAATGTACATTTGATAATAAGATAATTTGTAAAAAGTGCAGCGAAGTTGAATAAGATATATCTCTATATAAATAAAAGTGTAATTCTATTTAATTAAATATAATTGAAATTAAACAAAAGTAAATTTAGTCGAAATTTACTGAAAGATTATCGTTTTATATACATTCAGTTATAAATTGACCATTATCTAAGTTAAATCATAAGAACTATTACTTCTTTAATCACCGGTCATTTTGACCGGACACGGTAGGAACAGATATACACGAAGTGTCGGTAGGTTTAGTGTTAAAGTAATTCTTAATTAAGAAACAGATACATTGTAATTGTAATAATAATAGATAATCGAGGTCACTTTTATAGAATGTTTATTAATCTAACACGTCAAAAAATTTGGTAAATATAAGAAAGATCATTAAAAGTTATAAAAAAGATTCCTCTGAATTGTACTTTCCAAAAACATCATGATTGATTAAATAGGAAGTGACAGTCACTTCTCAATTACATGGAAAGCATAATTTTTACTGGCTTTATTGGAATCGAAAATGCATTATATCCCTTTTATATCCCTTTTTAAAAGCGAAATTTTATTCCACTGTGAATTCTGTGTTCATGAATGCGTTGAAATTTTTAACGTAGAAAGGAAATAGGTCGTCTAGCTACTCGTCAATTTTATGTAAGGTTCTTTGCCTTCTACGCTTCTAAGAGAAACCAAGTTGGTGGAATAAGTAAAGGTACAAATTTTATTTTATGCAAAATACAAATTATATGCATTTTGATTGCTGCGTAATCATCGCGTGCCATTGTTCGTAGATAAGGGAATTTAACTTTATTGGAAACAAGTTCTACAATTCTGAAAATTCTGAAATAACTCATGCTCTGTTCAAATTATTAGAAAAAAATTGTATTAATGTTAAGTATAAGAAAAAAAGGTTTGACCGAGACTTTTTTAAATAAAAAAAACTGATAAAAGATTTATAATAAAATTTTTGTTAATAACAATATAAATATACGTGGTTAATAAGTAGCATCTAAAAAAATTTGCCCTTTGCTACGGGAAAAGTGATCGAATCTTAAGTGTTATTGCCAAGGTGTTCATAAGCGGGAGTTCCTGAACTATCTACTACTACTACTAGACAGCTTGTGAGATTTCCTGGTATGCCATGCTTTTGGAGCTTCTAGAGGAATACCTTCGATGCTTGCAGAAATTGTAACATTGTAAGTAACTAATAACATACAAATTTTCATATTTTAGATAATAATAGCGTAGCTACTATGTATTTCCATCACGATACCAGTTATAAAAATCATTAGAAACTGCCAGAAATATGAGAATGTGCGTATCATCGTACAATTGATTAGTTAAAAATTCAATTAATACTGCATCGTAGTCAGAATTACATGAACGCAGGTTCTGTTAAAATAACTCGATAATATTCCATTTCTGCCAATTAAAGATTCACTAAGTAATGGTAGTGATTATTCGTTAGTTTGCAGATCTTTTTTAACAGTTCGATACATTATATTTCTAGGAATGTATATTTGTTCGTACGCGAATTGCGTATTAAAGTATGCAAATTCAATCAGTCACGGCAAAGATATCGTGTAAACTAACCGGGAAGACGTGTAGCGGCGTACACTTAATTGGAATTGATGTGCTCTACAATCGGCATGCATTCGAGAACTTCACCGATCCAAATAGGTTTCCAACTAATTATTTCACCAAGTTTCTCGGCTTACCACGATTCGTCCTATCGGTTAAACTGTGCGCAGAATCGCAGAAAGCTCTGATTTCGATTACTTAGTTGCTGATAATGCTCAAAATAGCAACCAATTAAATGTGTTTGATGTGTTTGATTTGTGCTTAAATTCTATAAATAATCCATTTCTTGCATTGGAAAATCCTGCATAGTTATATATTTAGACCAATGTTCGAAATTCGACGTCCCCAATTAACTAGCGTTAAAGTATGGAGATGATTTAGAGAGGTATTACAAAGAACTTCATTGTAATATTCACATAACTTAGCTCGCCACGTGGGCTACTCGCCGGAGGCCTAGGGCACGAGATTTCACACTGCACTTCTCTCTTTTGTCTCAACGGAATCCTAGGCCATCATGCGACGCTCTCATACATACTAGGAATGGGATACATACTTGTGTGTGTTTTTGTTCTACGTTCCCTCACTCTCGCACGTGCAATACAAATGTACTATATATTCAACAACTAGTTTTTGAACTCTCACTTTTATTTATTTTTAGTTCATCATCTGAGCAAGTACTCTACATAATAAGTATAATTTAGTTGAGACATTTGTTACTATTATACACAATCGCACTAGAAGAATTTCGAAGAAATGACATGATAAACTTACCTGGCTTTTCATCGGATCTGTGTTAATCTGACACATGTAGCGTCCCTCGTCTTCCTCTTGTACGTTCTTTATGTGAAGATTCCACGTAGTATGGTCGCTATGAGATACCGAGACTCTGTTATTGTGAGTTATTACGTGATCGTGGATCGCTTGGATCGCCTTAGTATCCACTTTCAGCCAACCAACCTACGGAAATATTTATCTATTACAAGAAAAACGATGCAAACAACTAAATTGACAGTTTAACGTCGATACGGTATTGCAATATTTTAAATGTTCGATAAGATCGGTTCCATGAATATTAAAGTAAAGTTTCGTATCATTCTTCGCATGATATCTCGAAGAAGATAAATTATTCTCTTAAACTCGATTTACTGTCCTATTTTTTAACCATAACTTTTCTCACAAACAAATATTCTACTTGAAGGAAAAATTATGTCGTACGATGCCAATTAATTATATCGTTACGTAGCTTCCAATTCGAAAAGAAAATTCGCAAAGTAGTGCTTCAGACGCAATAAAACGACGGTTGCACGGAAAGATGCGACGGAGTGTTCGATTCTTGAAGTTAGCTTTAATTTAATTTAGCGAGCAATTTACTAGAGCCAGAGGCATGTAGGTTGAACCTGCTAGTCAAATGTAAGTCCTCAAGCCTTACGATCAGTCAGATCGAAAGGGTTAATGAGACGGTAGCACACTGAGCAAACGAGAACGATCAGAGGGCACAGACGTGTTCATAGATTTTGATGGTCGAGAACACCGCAATTTCCCGAATACGGAATGCAAACAAGCCGGATACGTACGACACGGCCGGGGAGACACGTATAGGCGGAGCGTGTGCGTCTTCTATCTCCTTGGCCAAACTTCGGAATGATATTTGCATTTTTCTTAGAATATTCCAAATCTTGGGAAGTCGCAGAGGCGTATTATGGGGATCTCGAGAACGCTTGTATTAATAGAAAATGTGTTTTGGGGTGTACTGGTGCAATGCCATAATGGTGTTCGAAATTGTTTTCGGAGAGTGACTCTCTTCCTCCTAGAAAGATGTAGTTGAAATTTGTTTTCGCCGTATCTATGTATAAGAACCAGAAATTCACACGGTTAGCTAGGAAACCGAGCCAATCTGTTCATCGTTTAAAAATATTGAATTTGAGTCAGAGTTATACATAATTGTTATAATTAAATTAATTTCATACAGATTGAGATTTTGTCATTTGCTTTTTTTAACAATATCTCTTCTATAATATTAGTTTTATCTCTGACACTTCAAATATAAATCTGCAACTTGAACAATTCTATTAGAATTTTTAGAATATGATGCAGTTAGTTTAATTGGTTGGTTTAAGATACGATCGGATAGAGGGTGTTGTATTACGAAACATTGTAGCAGAAATTGTGTATGCACGGTTCAGCCGCATTGTTGGACTTACCGTGACTCGGCATTAAGTTTTAAATAAAAAATCAGCTGCAGCAAATTTGCTTGTTACCATTTTACTATCGCATAATGTCATTAGATTATCGTAACTAGATTATTTATCTCTTTATAACTGTGCCAAAGCGGTCTTAATGAGAGGGAGCAGGCTTGCTGCTATACAACACCTCGCGCTCACCTTCTGTGAACAGCTACCCTTTGAATTTTTGACGTCGCCTCTTTGCTATTATCCATCTTCTCATTTGTCTAATTCGTTGAAGTTGAAACACGGGTTACACGGACGACCTTCATTTACGGTAGGATAAACTGTACAATTTTTCATACGTGTAACCAAATATTTATAGTTTATAGGATAAAAGTTGTTCCCTGTTCTAGCCGAGCAAACATTAATTTATTTGCCTGGTCGTTTCTATTCTATTTAAAAATTGCTAGCTTAAACGTTGACAGTATCGAAGATGGCAAGGCTGCCATTGTAAAAATTGGGCAATAACAGTTTCAATAATAGCAAACAGAAACTTTGTATTAGTACACTCGACGATGCGTAACTGAATTGTCTTCACGGTGACGGATATGAAATCCAATACGACAGGGAAAATGGTTCTATTTTTGTGTTCAAATATAAGGATGTGACAGTAAGAAGAATATCGAATGAAGAACACTTGCCGGTTTAGTGGTATATGTATACGTTGTTTCAGGAATTGGTTTTGTTGGCGAAGATACTTTACTTGGATATTTGTGATCGATTTTTCTTTTGGTACGTATGTATTCAGTCTGGATGACATAGATTTTTAACCACGAATTGCGCTAAGAAAGTTTTCAAGTATACCTTATATCGACTAATCACATATTTAATAAGTTATTTATTTCGGATGTGTACTATTGACTGCATTTTCATTATCTGCGCCGAGATACCGGATAGAAGACATTTCTACATATTCTATTATTTTCTATGATTGTATGAAAAAATTCCTTAAAACAAAGTTATAAAATGCTTTCGTTCGGAAAAATTTTGAAAGAAAATTGTATAAAGCGAGTATAAAACTGCAAAAAAGCTACTATGATTCTTTCTGTCAATGAAACATAGAAAGATTTGAATAAAATGCAATTCCATAATTGCGACTTCTAATGAATCTTTCCTAAATTCTTGCCTTTTTACAATGGATAAAACGATAGCGTAGACGAGGGAAAAAAGTTAAAGGAATAAAAAATCTGGCCTGTGTACGCGTGTCCCACCTTCATCGAATGAATTTTCATTAGGGGTAACTTACCCTGTAGCCCCCTAAATGATTGACCAGACACGTAAAAGTTGCGTCCCTTCCCAGCGATACCGTTACATTTTGGATAGTATCAGCGAATTCGGGTGGAAAAGCACCGCCTGAAACAGGTACGATGCACGTGAGAAACTTTTTAGATTGCATATCTTGCACCCTGCAATTTAAAGACATGACGTTCATTTACTAAGTGAGATACACTTGGTAAAGAATTATAGAACAGTTATAGAGTAGAGAGCAAGAAACGAGATAAGTTTTGTCTAGTAAACAGAACATTTCATAGTCGCGGAGAGTTGGAAAATTCCGTGGTTCTAATTAATTAGCAGATGTAGAAGAGTTTGTGCTTTTACTTTGACATTCCTGCTCCTTTGAGAAAACATATCTTCCTTTCTAAAAATTAAAATATTTCCAATCGCGAAAAGGAAAACGTATCGATTGTAGTAGTTCGAATACTTTAATTCAAAATTTTGCATTTTAAAACAAGCTATATTTGTGACGTTTGTCATCTCGAAACGATGTTTATTATACAACAATCTATAGAAACGTTAAAGACTGATATTTGAATCTGATCTCATAAAACAGCGTATGAAATTAAAAACATAGAATTTCCTTCTATTTCCAGGCTTAATAAAATACCTGAAGATGAGAATAGGACGGTTTTCATCATGATCTTCTTTGTAATTTTGGTAATACGTGGAACAGAAACGATAGAACGGTGCACGATTTCGGAAACGGAATAACATTCAAATTTGCTTAGTGCATTTCATATGTAATAACGTTGTTAAATTATTTTGGTACTTAACGAGCCACCGTTATTTACGATTTATTATTTGATAGATTGATGCGCGCAAGTGATACGCGTTTCGAATATTTTACGCATAGAAATGATGTTGCTATCTTTTCCCTTTTTCCTCTATTTTCATCTATTTCCCTGCATTGTGTACATATATATGCACGCGGATTCCTATTATCATATCCTTCCTAAAATTTACCGAATTAAGTATACACGTTCTTTTTAACATGTGTAGTAACTATGCAAATCAAAATTACAAAACGAAAATGAATTTTCTAACGGATAAGCATTCGAAATGGTCGTTGTAAAGAGAGCTGTTGAATTAGATTAAGTTCTGACATGACACGTTACATGCTATTTTTGAGAAGGTTATTATATTTTATTTATAACTCACAGTCAAATGTTTCATGATTACTCAGATGATGATTCGTTAGACTTTTGCTTCTGGACGCTCGGTAGTGGCGACGAGTCTTAAGCACATTTATGTAATACTTTTATAGATTATTCGAGTTAATTTATCGAAGGCATATACATACGTGCAAATTGTCCAATAAAAATAAACGGTCACTACGTCAACCATGAATCGATTAACAGTCAGTCTGTGTTGTATTCTCGTGTATCTCGGTGAAATTTCCATATAGTCTTCACAACACTTGTCAATTGAAATATTTATATTATAAGAATATATTATATTTAATATCGTTGCGTATGTTATCCGTAAGAAGGAGAACGATTCATCCCTCGTTGGGCACTAAAAGACGCAGATTTTGCAATCACAGAGCAGATGCTTTAGTAGTTGGTGCAGTTATACATCGAATTTCATGTTTAATTTTGGTGACGCAACGCGTTAGAGGATAATTTGATGCAAAATAAACGAGCCGTGGTTGTACGATGCCCATAATATTAAATGCCTTACATTTCGTACGATATCAAAGGGTACTCAGTTAACCCGAATTAGCCCTTCTCACGAGTTCTTCATTGATGAATTTCGAAGTTATGCGCATTTTATCTCATGTTCTTCGCGCGTGTTGCTTCACGGAAAACAGTATGAAAATTATGGAATTTATTTCGAAAAAGAATTCGACGAATTTTTATAAGGTAACGCTATATTATAGGATGTACTAATTAGTGTTAATATATTTGAAATCTTCGTTTTCTACGTACTAAGTTCAATTTTTTGAACCTGTATATTAAGATGATACGGATTGCTCACACGATAGAACTGCAACCACAACTGTGTTCTTAACATCGCAGGGTTCAGCATAGATATTAGCAAGATTTAATAACTTAAATGGGATTAAATCATTATAAATGATTAATCTTTTATGGCTACCGCTAACCATTATCGATGTCGGAAATTTAATATTGATTACCAATAACCATCATGGCTCGAATTTTATTTTGGTTACCGATAACCATTATCGATCATGAAAAAATTCTTTTGTTATTTTTCTTTTCACAAAAATTTTTTCTGATTACATTAAACTATTATCAATTGTTATTAACATGAAAAAACAATCATAAAATTTATTTATTAAACACAGAAAAGATATGAAAATATATGAAACAAAGAATAAAATAAGAGATATTGCAGTACAATATTTTTATTAACACATATTAAGCAGTTAATGCTCCTGGGAAGCGGCGGAGTAGTATCGGACTTTGCCGATTAAAACCCCACGGTGGTCCGCCTGACGCTCAACAAGGATACCCCGGGACTCTTTCGAATTACTGCCGACGCACTTCTGCGTCTTCTCCCATTTTGGGGGAGTCGTTCCTAGGTTAGTTCGGGCATTGGGAGGGTCCACCCCTCTCAACGCTCATACAATTCTGAGTAGATCCCAGAACCTCCTCGGCGTGTCGACCCCTATGACCACCTAGGGCGGCGCAGGGCCGCCCTTCGGCGCGGAACCCTACTAGGGTGGGATGTTCTCACCCTCTCCCGCTCTGTCCACTCCTTTATGAGCATTACTCCTTCGCAATAGGAGCGGACTGCGAGGAACTCTTGTCCCCTCAGCATCGCTTTCGCAATTGACGAGGGCATTAAGCAATTAACTGTGTTCGACGTATATACACGTGAATCCAAAATTTTATTCCGGCGCGATTGACGTATACATTCGTCGTGTAAAATAAAAAATTACCATTTATTATAAAAACTCAAAATTTGAGTAAAAAGTATAATAATATAAATGATGTTTTGTCGTATGTCCGCTTTATATTTCCAGTAGAACTATTATGTAATTTATAAAGAAGAAAGTTTGAAAAACAGAAGTGTTACGTCGCGTGAGATGGTCCGTGTGACTTCCTTCATTGTCTGACCGTCAAAAGCCAACGCACCGTTATACAGACCCTTAATAAACCTAAGTAACCACCATAAACAGAATCTTTTTAACGGAATCTTCAATCCTGCAAGTATTTTCGGTTTATGGCTGGTTCTTAGAACAATCCTTACGTTTATTTTACGCTCTTAAAAATCACGGAGAAAGTGGGTAGTTATCTAACGGGAAAAGCGAGTATTTATCTAACGGGGATAGCTGGTTTTTCCCATGAACAAGGTCACCCACGAGCCACGTTAGTAGGAGGTTTCCTCTTCCTATCTTCATTCATAACGTTGGCTATAAACAATGGGCATGGCGGATCGTTAATCTCACTTTCCTAACGAAAGGTGTGAACAACGAATCCGCGTGTCTAGTTCAAAAGGCACACCCACACTGAGCTTTCCTCCATGATAATACAAGAACGAACTACACTTGATCTCTGGACTTGTTCTCTGGACTTGTTCTCTGGACTTGTTCTCTGGACTTGAGCTACACTACAAAATAGTCACCACATTTCTAAACTTGTTCCACAAACAGTTCGAGTAACAGTAACAGTCAAAGCTCAGAAGTAACAATCAGTCATCACAGTCACCAAGTCGAAGGCATTCAATCGACAGAAGTCACATCATCACAGTCGCCAACACGAGTCTCAGGTCGTACTCACTCGTAGTTTGGCAGTTAACATACGCACAATTGTATTAAATATTGAAGTTATTGGATTGTTAAAAATATATATTATAACCTGTTAATATCAGCGTTATACTCATTTAACCACCCTTATTATCTTAATCGAAATAAGGGATCGATCGATTTGTGGCGTCGATTATTTGATTCGTAACAGAAATTTACGACTCCCATTGGCGCGCTTCTTCGAGATCACGTCTCCCCGCGAACGGTCGAAATAAGAAATTTGATTATTTGATTATCCTCTTTGGTATATGTATCTTTGTATCTATGGTAATATCATTATGTTCCGTATAATGTATTGCTTTTCATAAATTCGATTAATTATTTTCCTCAGTGTATCGGCTATTCCCCTAATTGTCTTGTGTACTTTACTTTATTATTTTTTGACAATTTTTAAGTTTTTAATAACAATACCTTTTTTCAACAATCAATTGTTAACTTTTTATCGTTATAAATGTAACCCTCCCTCGTTTTGCTTAATTTTTTCGTAAAATTTATAACAGGAGTATTTACTCTGCGGTCGATGTGTACTCGCCATTGTTCAATTTTATCTGCGCACCCCGTAAGGAATTTTCGAAACTAAACTCCGCAGTTAAAGGTTAATATTGCCGGTTCTTGCTGTTTGCGGGTGACTTAAAGCTGTTTCGTGCCACTGATAATCATCGCAGCCAGCTACTTATATAATCGAACCTTACCAGCCTAGAATTATAGTTGATTCCAAATAAATTAACTCTTAATCTATTTTTTAAAAAAATTATTATTCATTTCACACATAGAAAAAGCACTACATACATTTTTAATTGCATAAATAATTTTCTGTTGTCTGCTGTAAATAATATTTGTGATATTGACGTTACCTTTTCGTCAAACCTCTTTTTTGCTAGATACCTCCTTAATAAAACCAGCAGTGCATTTAAAACTTCCGATTTCCCTGACATATGTAGTCATTAGATTATTTAAGAACGTTATGTACATTAAGAATTCTGTGTTATTACCCGTTCCTCTTCATTTGCAATACTGAGCAGCAGACTCGTCTCTCTATCAGTATTACCTTTGTAATATGTTTCAAAGTACACATCGATTTTTCCGTTTGCTTCACGTGTTATCACGATTTCTCGGACATGCAAAATCAGTTAAATTTATGTTTGATTATGTTTAATTTAATAATAAGCACATAAAGTACTAAATTGCACTATTATGCGCCCTGAAATATTAGGCTGTCCCAAAAGTTTCTTTCGTTTTATAAGGAAATAATAGATTCATAATAGAACAAAATGAATCATGCATAATTCAATAAAATAATATAAAATGACAAATGTTGTGCATCTATTATTTCCTTATAAAACGAAAGAAATTTTTGGGACAATTTAATACTACCTCTTTTTATGTTAAATACATTTACGTTAAATATTACATTATAAACAAATAGCGTCATTTAGAAGAAATCATAAATTACTGCATGAAGAAGCTCATCGTACGACATTTGGCCAATTTAACTGCGTTAACGGCATAATAATATATGTAGTATCGAAAAGTGTGAAGTGTGCGTTCCGTTACTGTATTTTACGAGATGTTAGTATGGGTCGTGTTTCTGGTTTTCGCTCGCTGTCCTACGATGTTGTCACGTAAAATAAAGAAAGAAGTTTAAGAAAAACAAACTTTTATTTTTATTTGTTTGCAATACACTTCCGTGACTTTTCAAGACTGATTTGAACGGATCCTTATTGAACTGATGCTTGCTGTGGACTGACTTGAACTGAACTCGTGGACTTGACCCTCCTGCTGTCGTAGGTGAAGTGAAGTCAAGCGTCCGAGATGCCGATTGGTTAGGACCCATCAAAATAGGAGGAGGAAGCCTCTTAACAACGTGGCGACATTGTTCATGGGAAAAACCAGCTTTTCCGTTAGGCAGCTATTTAGTTTTTCCCATTAGGTAACTTCCGGCTTTCTCCGTAATTTGCCAGAACGTGCAATAGACCTAAGGACTGTTTTATGTACCAGCTATAAACCGAAAATACTTGCAGGATTAAGGGTGCTTGCAAGTGAATAAGACTCGGTTTATGGTAGGGCCTTAGGTTTATTGCGGGTCTCTCTAACGGTGACTGGGCCTTGGTCTCTTGACGTTACATACCCCCCTTCTTAGATTGAACTTGGTCCCTCAAGTTTTCTTAA